>APFE030132806.1:1353-27450 GCA_000404065.3 Pinus taeda
AGAGATAAGGATATCACTGCACTGCTGATGAATTTGTATAAAGAATTGGTGGACACCCAACAAAAGCTGCTGGATACAGAGAACACCCTAGAAGCAGCCATACAGAAGGGAGAACAAGGGAAATCTTCTAAACCACCCACAGAGAAAATAAACCTAGAAGAGACCCCTAAAGAGGACATCCCTCCACAGCAGGCAGCAAAAACAACTCCAGCAGAAAAAGCTGCAGCCACAACAGAAGCAACTACAACAGAGCCAGCCACTACAGCACCACCAACAGAGCAGGCCGAGAGCCTAAATATGCAGAAGTTAAGGCAGGAAATTCAAGTGCTGGAAGCTCAAATGACAGAGCTAAACAAAGCCAAGGAAAGCTTAGCAAAAATAGAGGAAAAATATGATAAGTCTAAGCAGAACGTGGCTGAGAGAGAGAGGGAAGTAAAAGCCCTAAAGAAGACTATTGCAGAGCTGGAAAAACAGCTCAGTTTTGACAAAGTAACAGCAGAGATCAAGCAAGTGATATGGACTGCCATTGGACAAGCAATCACTAACCAGTGGGAGTACATTGATGCTATTTATGAGCAAATAGGACTCATTGGCAAGGCAAAGAAAGAACTATACAGAGCAAGAAACGACCTAGGCAATATGGCAAACCTTGCCCCAAAGATGATAGAAGTCTTGAATTATGGGAATAGTTCTCAGCTGATCCAAATGGGAATTGCTAACAGAACTGAAACTATTTCCATAATTAAGAGAACCACAACGATGAAGAACCTAATTCAAACACTGGACAGAAGGGTGCATGATATGCAAGCAGATATAACTAAGTTCCAGAATAGGTTCACAGCCCTGCAGGACAAAGGGCTTCCCAGTTTGGAAGAATCAGGAAAGCTTCTCTCTTATGAGAAGTACATTAAAAGACTAAGTACTTTTTCAGCTATGCAGATTGCTGAGGCTCCTGGGTCATCTACAACAGGCCCATTAACAGGACAAGCTCTTTTTAATAAATTAGATAATTTGTTTTTTATTAAAAATGAGCTAGCACATTTATTTGATAGGCCTCCCGATTTCTATAAGTACACAGAAGCTGATGAGACCGTAGGGTCAATTTTGAAGCACCAGCTTCCCCATCCAAATACGTGGCAAGACTTGGTAAAGCTACTTTTGAACCAAGGCTAAGGAAGAAAAAACTGTTTGCAGCAATACAGTCCATATTGCACCTACAGGTGGCCAAAGCTATTACAGCAAGCATAAAGACACTGAGCCAACTCAGCACAGGTACTCGGCATCAGCAGCAACAACAGCAGGAACAGGTGGCAGGGTCAAGAAAGATACAGAAAGATCAAAAGTAACAGAGCACTTTAATGCTTTATTTATGGAAAGCCGCACAATTAACTCCGCAGTACTCAAAGGTCAAAAGGTTATCATGTCAAGAGTTAATAGCTTTAAAAGAAACATTTACACTTGTAATAACTTCTCATCTACTTTCTCTGTACAAGTGTAAGAGATTTTTTCCTCTCAGATGACTCCATTCCTGAGATATTTTTGTATCTAAAACTCTATATAGTCACCCTCGCGTTTGTTTAGAGGGGTTGGACTCCGGATGTATGAAATTCTCCTGATATCTTCTCTGTATCTCTGATATTGCAAACCTTCAGACAGTTTAATACAAAGGCAGTGGGATTTCTACAAAGATGTTGGTCTATTGATCTCTTGGCAGTGTGTAGCTCAAAGTGGCAAGATTCCTGTGCATTACATGGTTCAAATAAGTTTTTCTCATGACTCTTTATATCAGCTGTGTTTCCTGTAATCCCATATGTATCTCATGTTTTCTATTCGTTTGATCTCTAGATAGTAAAGAAAAAGGATAGTCTCAGGACTTAGTCATTGACTACCCTGAGCTCAATCTAGACTATCTCATATGTTTTCTTCTGATAAGGTGTTTTAAAGCGTAATTCTTAACTGCTACCTTTAAATAACCATATCATCACTGTGTATTGTTGTTTTAGGAATTCAAGTCATTGCTCCTAGATAACAAGCCTCATCCACGAATATACAGCTTAAGTAAGGAAATCTTAATTGCTCATTGCTAGTTGTATTCACCCCATGCTCACTATTTACAGTTTGTTTCATGAAATGCATACAGGCCCTGTAGCTTTCCTCCTCACCGAAATCAAGATTTCAAGAGAAAACAGTCCTAGACCCCATTGCCCAATGGACTAATCTTGCCTGCTGATATACTCTAAAGGAATCAGAAGCATCCTCCCAACCAAACACACAAAAACAACCAAAAAACTCACCTCACAACTAGCCTAAGACCCTCACTAAAAGTAGTGACAAAACTAATAGAGAGAGCCCTCTCTGACTGCAGCTGGGCTAGAAGCTGTAGCCCAAAGATTGGTTAGTGGTTACCCCGGCCGTATTCTCTTAGGAGTCAAAGAGAACAACCTGGGTGTTAACAGGATGGAAATATGACTATAAAGAATGGGCATATGTCCAAGCAGTTAGTCCTATATCCTCTTGCTCATCCATCTCTACAACATGACTTACCTTTATGGCTGGAAGAGGAGGAAGAAGATGAAGTTTATTCCGCTCAACTCTATACCTTAGAAACAACCATGGGAGGGGGACAACCGGATGAAGATGATTTGATCTAAGACATACTACAAAGTCCAACTCCCAGTACATTTTCCTTAGAAGAAGTAGTAAAGGAAAACTAGAACAGCCATCAGTTTGATCTATTCTTAGATGATTCCAAACCTATCTATGTCAAAACCATAGAAGTCGACCCTGAGAGAACTTTTAAAATCAACTCATCTCTTTCTGTTCACCAACAAGAAAAATTGTGCAACATGCTAAAGGAACACCTAGATGCCTTTGCTTGGAGTTACAAAGAAATGAAGGGAGTGCACCCCTCTGTGTGTACTCACCACATTTATATCAAAGAAGGTTGAAAATTAGTCTGGCAACCCCAATGGAGGAGGAATATAGCTCTCAAAGATATAGTCAAAGAAGACCTACAAAACATACTAGATGCAGGATTCATTTACCCTATCTCCGACAGTGAGTAGGTCTCTCCTTTGGTGTTGGTTCCAAAGAAAAATGGTAAGTGGAGGATTTATGTCGATTACAGAGAGCTAAAAAAATCCACAAAGAAGGAGAATTTCCCTCTACCTTTCATCAACCAAGTATTAGATCGACTGGCAAGGAATTTTTTTCTCTTTCTTAGATGGATTCAGTGGGTACAATCAAATCCAAGCCAGCCTCAAAAACTAGGATAAAACCACCTTCACTTGTCCTTGGGGTAATTTTTCCTATAGTGTCCTTCCTTTTGACCTATGCAATGCTCTTGCCACTTTCCAAAGAGTAGCCTTGAGTATCTTTGCCGAGTAGTCCATGATGCAGTAGAGATTTATATGGATGATTTTACACCTTATGGATGTGATTTCCAGGAGGCTCTGTCCAACTTAGGTAAGGTGCTGAAAAAATGCATTGAAATGAACCTGTCTCTTAGTCTCGAAAAATGTGAATTCTTGATGATTGTAGGAACTTTGCGAGGTCAATCAATATCCCAGCAAGGACTGCAGGTTCACCCAAACAAAATAGCTATCATCTAAAGGGTCCCACCTCCACAGAAGTAGAGAGATGTCAAAAGTTTCCTAGCGTTGTCTAGATACTATTGAGGGTTTATAAAACAATTTAGAAAGTTAGATTCTCCTTTATTTGGGTTGTTGGCCAAAAACTTTGATTTTGTATGGTCAAAAAGCTATCAAGAGGCCCCGGACACCTTGAATGACAAGTTAACCACTACACTGATTCACCGAGGCCAAAATTGGGCCCTTCCTTTTCATATACATGCTAATGCCTCACACAAATCCATAGGAGTAGCTCTATCCCAGATAGATAAAAAATTTCCTTACGCCATTTACTTTATTAGTAAGAATATTTCAAAGGCCAAACTGAACTACACAGTGACCGAAAAGGAGCTCCTGGTTGTTGTGCATTCATTGAGCAATTTTAGGCATTACCTTACAGGTTATCAAACATTTATACAACTGACCATGGTGCAATCAAATATTTAATGAATAAACATGATGTGAATGCTCAGATTATTACATGGTTACTTTTATTACAGTAGTTTTATCTAACCATTGTTGATAAGCTCGACAAGGAAAATGTTGTTGCATATTTTTGTCCATATTAACTTTGCCTGCAGGTGAGGAATGAATGGTTGATGATCAGTTACCGGATGAACACTTATTCTCCATTTTAGTTCTCTCTCCATGGTTTTTTGACATAGAAAACTATTTGGTATCTACACAGTTCCCACCAAATTTGTCCTCCAAAGAGAAAATCAAGATTGTGAGGAAGAGAACCCCATTCACTTAGATTAGGGGCAACCTCTTCAAACTAGGCTTGGATCAAATTCTGAGAAGATGTGTTAGGGAGGAGGAAGTCATTGACATCCTTCTAACCTATCATGATGGGCCTTGTGGAGGTCACTTTGCAGCAAAGAGGATCACATTCAAGGTGTTACAAGATGGTTATTATTGACCCACTCTTCTTCAATATGTGAAAATATATACTATTTAGTGTGATCGGTGCAAAAGGATGGGAAAGCCTACTCCAAAGGATGAAGTGCCTCTACAACCTCAAGTGACTTTTGAGCCATTTGAAAAGTGGGGCATGGATTTTATTAGACATATTGAACCTTCTTCCAAACAAAAGCAGTACATCATTATGCGCACTGACTATCTATCTAAGTGGGTTGAAACGGAGGAAATCAAGGCAACAACAAAGGAGAAGGTGGCTGATTTCTTAAGGGAAAATTTATTTTACAAGTTTGGGTACCCTAGAGAACTGGTCACTGATTAAGGCAAGTAGTTTATATCCAACATGATTGAAGACTTGTGAATCTAGTAGAAGCTCAAGCATAGGACATCCACTCCCTATCACGCACAAGCTAATGGGGAAGTGGAGGTGACCAATGTTGAGTTACGAAATGGGTATGTATTTACTCTTAATTCCATCACCTTTTTCCTCTTTTCTTATCTATTTAATATCTTAATATGCTAACATATTGATGGATTATGATCAGAAAAGTATGAACTATTATTAGTTAATATTTAGCCATTATAACTAACTTTTACTCCTCTTTATGTAGAAAAATGATGAAAGGAACAGTTGTCGTTCCCTAGTGATAGAACAAAATAAACCAACAATGGAAGAATGGAACGCATTGGTTGCAGACAAGTCGAAGGATGAATCAGGAGGGTTAGCACTAAATAGGAAGGGTGTCTGAAGATAGCATTCTGTTGCAAATCCCTCAAGATCAGGAGATCCTAAGGGATCACATTTATCTTTTACCTCTGTCTAACTATAAAAGAAAAAGATTGTAGGAGGAAAGGAGATCGATCTCTGTTATTTCAAATTGTAATTTTAATTTACAGACTCGTATTGTTGGAGAACACGACCATGTTGTAATGCTACTTAAGTTCAATGGTTAATATATAATTGACATTGTTGTTCATTTGTATTCTCTTATGTATCTTAGCAGTGTTCGATGGTGGCTAAGGGCCCAACATCTGGTGGATTAAACTACTTATTTGTGTTATATATTTCTGATTCTCACAAGTTTGATTGGTTTGATAATTTTCCCATTTTCTGTGAGTTTATCTTATTCGCTATTTACCACTTTCCTGTATTGAAGTAGTACATTTTCTTTACATATTTTACAGCACTGTCACTTGATTCGACTTATGCTTATTACAGATTAAATTATTTAGATAGTGAATTGTATTGATTTAATTACCTGTAAGAGTTTGTTATCACTATTGAACTCTCAGATTGACATCATTTCCATTTGGATTTCTTCGTAGAGATTGAGGATGATTTAGATTGAATCAGCTAAGAAAAGATTGGTTATTGCTACTATGCTCTCGACTGATGCTATTTTTAATTGAATTGCTTTTGTGAGATTTGATTATGATTTCAGTAGAGGATTGAGTCTTGAAGCTTAGATGTCATATTTCCTTTAATAATTACGATTTGAGTTTTATAAATACATCCGTTTACTCTTGTATCAAAGGCTTATACTTCATTTTAATAAAAATTACTCTATGGATTCATAGCATGCACATATTGTGTACACTCTTGGAATAAGAGGACTTGCCTGGGTTGATGATTAATGTGGGGTAATTAGGAGTTTTAAAAGACACCTTTTATCAACCAACATTTTGGCACCATTGCCGGGGAGAATACAGTTAAATAGAAAAGCCACAATTAAACTATTACCTCTTCTCCACCATTCTCAACAAGATTGATTATACCTCACCCAATCAAATATCCCCATTTTGATCTCCTGGGAGAATTAAAAAATATTTGTGTAAAAATACCCCTCCTCTAAGCTATTCAGGACATTGTAATCTATGCAAAAACCATTAAGGAATTGTGTACCAAAAAGCCTATGAGGAAAAGAAAAGTAACACCAACTGTTGACGTAGTCGGAACTTTGTATGATTTATTATTAGGTAGAGAAACACCGGTGAAATATGAGGACCCAAGAAACCATATAGTCATAGTACAAATAAATGGATGTTCATTTCCCAATGCATTAGTCAATCTAGGGGCAGCCATTAATATTCTCACAATAGCAACCCGTCAGAGACTTGGCATCATAGCCTTAGATCCAACTACGACCTTGCTGGAACTTGCTGGCTGATTAGTTGTCAAACCAGAAGGGATATTACAAGATGTAATGGATTCTGTAGATTCTTGGGAATACCCAGCAGATTTCTTGATTATTAATCCTAGAAACCGGATAGATGGACACCCTCTAATATTAGGAACACCTTAGCTAGTGACCGCAGATGTTTATATAAGCTGTCGAATAGGCAATATGATTATAGTAAGAGGAAATATGTGCAGAACCTAGCCTTATATCCTCCAGCTCAGCCAAGCCTAACTATAATAAAAACTAGGAAACAGATTGTAACATATTTAACCTAAAATATTCGATCACCATTAACTGTAGTAGATGGTATTGAATTTAAGAATCAAATAGAAGATGACATTATTAACACTTACATTAACTGCCTGGCTACCATATCTAATCTAAAATGTCACATATTTGAAGCAGCCCTGGATAACGAAATTAAAGAAGATCCCTTAAAAGATATCAATGACCAAACAATACCAACAACAACTATTTATAATAGCAAACCCATTGAAATTGAGCCAGGGAAAGTCCTAAACATTAACAAAAACCTGACTGATGACCAGCAACAGAGGCTTAACCAACTCCTTAGAAAATATAAATAGCTTTTCGCTTGGGATTACCTAGATATGATTACGAAAATCACAAAATCATTAGGAGTAGAGATGTAATATTCAATGAAAAGGACTTGTATAAGAATCAATTGCGGGAAAAGAAATAGGAAAAAGAAAACGAGGAATACACAGTTCTTGATGAAATCATTGAAAAAGTAAAGGTGCCTAAAAATAATAATAATCAACAACCACAACAACAACAACCACCACAATAGCAACAGGCACCCCAACCACCTGAAAGTGGTGTTAGAAGATCTATCGAGATAAGTATACCCCCTGAGCGATACTCTCCCTAATTATATTATTTATTGTTGACTGATTTTGGTGAACCCGAATGTTATGAAGAAGCAATGCAAGTTGAAATCAGGAAGAAGTGGGAGGTAGCCATGGAAGAAAATATGGAATCCTTAATGCATAACCAAACTTGGGACTTAGTCAAGTTCCTTGCAGGAAAAGCTACATTGAAGAATAAATGTGTTTGCAGGTTGAAGGAAGAAGATGGAGGAAAAGAAAGGTACAAAGCTAGACTTGTGGTGAAGGGGTTTGCACAAAAGAAAGGTATTGATTTTGATGAAATATTTTCTCATGTTGTTAAAATGACTTCAATCAGAACTATTTTAAGTCTAGTAATAGTTGAAGATTTGCATCTTGAGCAGTTAGATGTAAATACAACCTTTCTCCATGGGGATTTGGAGGAAGCGATATATATGCAGCAGCCACAAGGTTATAAATTAAAAGGGAAGGAGAAACTAGTGTGCAGGTTGAAGAAGAGATTGTATTGCTTAAAACATGCTCCAAGGCAGTGGTATCTAAAATTTGACAAGTTTATGCCTGAACAAGGTTATACTAGATGTCACTATGATCATTGTGTTTATCTGAAAAAGAAAAATGATGGTAGATATATTATATTTTTATTGTATGTAGATGACATGATTGTTGCAGGGTCTAAAATGCAGGAAATGAATGTGCTTAAAAGAAAATTGGCAAATTCATTTGTAATGAAGGATTTGGGAATCGCAAAACAAATCCTTCATATGAGAATCAGTAGAGACAGGAAAAACCACAAAATAACATTGTCTCAGAATGAGTACATACAAAAGGTGTTGAAAAGATTCAATATGCACAATGCAAAACTAGTTAGTACACATTTTGCTAGCCATTTCAAACTTAGTAAGGAAATGTGCCCAAAGACCCAGGAAGACATGGATTATATGTCTAAAGTTCCATATGCATCATCAGTTGGAAGCTTAATGTATGCAATGGTTTGCACAAGGCCTGATATTGCACATGCAGTGGGAGTTGTAAGCAGGTACACATGAACAATCCAGGAAAGGAACATTGGATGGTAGTGAAATGGATTCTCAGATATTTGAAAGGTACCACAAATCAAGCATTATGCTTTGGTGGTTCAAACATTTCTCTACAGGGATATGTTGATGCGGATATGGCAGGTGATAGAGATAACAGGGGGAGCACTACAGGATATGCATTTACTGTAGGTGGAACAACTGTCAATTCGGTTTCAAAAATCCAAACTGTTTTTGCACTTTCAACAACAGAAGCAGAGTATGTTGCTGCTACAGAGGCTAGTAGAGAAATGATTTGGTTACAAAGGTTTATGGGTGAATTGGGTAAGGAGCATGATATGTGCACGTTATACATTGATAGCTAAAGTGCGATTCATCTTGCAGAGAACTCAACCTTTCATTCTAGGACTAAAAACATATAGCTTAGGTACCATTTCATACGATCAATGTTGGAAGATGGAGAGTTCAAGCTGTAAAAGATACACACTAACCAGAATCCTGCAGATATGCAAACAAAATTTGTAACCAAGGAGAAACTGAGAATATGCTCAGTTTCAATTGGTCTTCAAGGATGATGATGAAGATGAGAAACAACCAAGTTTAAAGAGGATTCATTGTCTAGAAAATGAAGCAGTGGTGGAGTTTCTACAATCATTCTCCAAGTGAGAGATTGCTGGGTGTGGAGCATGATTGTTTAGAGGTATTTGTTTAAGCTGGATGTATACCCTAGGAAGTTTGTACACCCCTCCACGCGGGGGGGTTATGGGGGGACTTGTCCCCCCTACAGGGGTTCGGGGGGGGGGGGGGGCGATCCCCCCTGGCTGGGAGGTCTGGAGGCCAGTGGTCCCCTGGCGGGGGTTTCGAGGGTAGTGCCGTCGAAGCTAAAAACAAATGTAAAATTGCCTTGTAAAAGTATAGTAATTTCTAGTCAATATGGGTCATTCATTAGGCAGATGATCTAACGGTAGAACTTATGTTTAGTTTAGGGTTTTTTTCCCTAGAAGGCAACCCCTCTCTTTATATGAGGGAATTGTATATGAGGCTGTGTAATTGATGTGTATTCTCCGAGCGAGAAATAGAGAGGTGAGACTGTGAGAGAAAACAGAGGATATTACAGCAGATTTGTTGTAGGTTGTGTCTCTTCATTTTGCTAGATAATAAGAGAAGGACTAGCTATTCAGGGTGGATGTAACCCAAACTAGGTGAACCACGTATATCTGTGTCTCTCTCGTTTTATGTGTTTTCTGTGTTTATATTTCTACAATATTCTATGTGTTCCATTGCTCTGTAATATATAATTTTCTAATAGTATTTCATTGCAAGTAGTGTAGATTTGATTAGTTTGTTTATTAGTTTGCTTCCATTTGTGCTTTACTTTAGTAGTAGTATAGAAGAGATAAAGAATCATCAAAAAGTTTTCAATAGGTGTTTTGGCCTCACTTATTCCTTCAGTGATCATGATTTGATGAAAGGACTCCTATGCAGCCCCCAAAAAGATAGAATTCTACTTTCTCATAGAATTTAGAGTTTCCTATACTTAAGCCATGATTTGATCAATTTGCAAGAGTAGGACCTAGTCATCATTTCTTCCATACTCATCCTTATAGTAGATCTCATCAATGATTCCATCTTATTCTACAAGGTTTCCCCATGCATGAAGTAAACAACTAGCTCATTAAACTATGTTTTCCTAGCTTATTGAAATTCTCCTTGTTTACATGATTTTTGGGCAAATATCAATGTTGATGTAGTGCAGGTGTTTCAAAAGTAAAGAGAGATCTCATAGCCAACAACCTCCTTCAAACTTCATCCATCCATGATCATTCCTTTCTTTCACTAAGACCTTCACTAATTTCATCATTTTGCAAGGAAACTTCTCCAAGCATGTTGAGCAAATCCAACCATCTCCCAACCTTGGTTTTGATTTTTGAGTGATCCTAGGAATTTTCATTCTTAGCATTCTTTCTAAAGCATAATCTCTTAGAGGTTAGTTAGAAAATGGTGTGATTTTAGCATTAGATTTCAGTCTTTTTCCTTATTATAGTAGACAAGCTTTCTCTTAGGGTATATTTCTCTTTTCCTCATCAGTAATAAAGCTTCTTCTAAATCCATAGAAGTCTAGCTTGAAAAACCCTAGTGGTCTCTCACCGGCTAAACAATGACAAAATGGCAAGACCATTACTTTTACTTGTGTATACAACACTGTCACCTCCAAGTTTGTATGAACCTTGAGTTGATAAAGTAACACTGGTAGCCTAGGAGTCGCAGCATTCTTGCTGCAATACTAGTGCTCTTCAGTGTGACCCTTGGGCTTCCACAAATTTTACATTTTATCATTTTTTTGAAATTATATAATTACATTTCACCATCAATGTGACAATAATACATGAGAAAAAAACACTCTTGTGTTAACACTTTGAGGAGCCATAATTTGGAAACTGTAAAATGAGACTTCATTTTAATTCCAGTGCCAATTTCTCCTCTTTCTTGCTTTGTATTCAATACTTCATGATAGATGTAGGTTGTACTTAATCTTCGCCCTCTAAAGGGTTTGTATAATTGTTGGAACCTTCTAAGTCCACATGAGTTGTGATCTCTTTGTCTTGGTCCAATATTTCTTTACTCCTACATGATAACATATTTGTGTCTTAGCACCATAGGTTTCCTTCTTGTAACCTCTTATTGCTAACCTCCTTGAACATCATCCTACCATGAAAGGATGATAGCCCCTGCAAATGAATTTCACTCATGACAAGACAACATTAGACCCAAAATCACCTCTTTTATTTTGTACAAAAGCTAACTATGGTGAGACAATGTTCAAGGATTAGGGGAAGAGGATTTCTTGAGTGGAATGTGTAGAGTTAGGAGGTAGGGAGTGAGGGTATGGACATTGTGATTGTGTAATGCATAGTTTCAAAGGGCAGGGAAAAACATGGATTTTGCATTGGGCAAGTCAAAGGGGCAAGGAGAAAGCTTAGGCGTTGTGACTACATAATGTGCAGTGCTTGAGGGAGAGGATCCATGTATTGCATAGTTGAGTATTGCAAGGATTGAAGCATGGCCCCACTATCCAGTAAGAATATGCAATTCACAATAAGGGCAAGGTTGGCCAAGGCATTACACAAAGAAAAAGTGTAGGAGACAAGAGAGGAAAGTATGGGCACTATAACTACACAATGCAAAGTAGCTAAAAAGGTATCCCTTGGGATTACATAGTTGAGAATAGAAGGGGTTCAAATATGACCCCAATATCCACAAATTCTATGCAATGTGCAATACAAGGCATAATGGATCACAAAATGCACAGTGGGAAGGTGTAAAAACCAAGGTTGAGGGTTTGTACTTTGAGGATGCTCAATGAGCAGTTGGACGAGGATATCCTAAAGATGGGAATAATTCATATGTCCAAGAGGTAATGGTATCATCATTGAGTATTAGGAGTGTGCAATGCACACCTCATTTGACTAGAAGGTTGAGTGTTCTTGTGACTTGTGTAATATGTGAGGATAGAGGAGGACTCCAAAATTGATTAAGTGTGAGATCAATGAGACAAGAGAGTAAGATCATATAACAAGCCTCAAAACTGATCGCATACACATATACAACCAAGCAAGTGATAGACACATAGTACCCAAAACCAATAAGATTACTGACAATAAAATGAGACTTATATTTGAGTGCAACATTTAAGATTTAACTTTATGACACACGTGTCAATTGCAACCAAAAGGTGCGCTATGCCACAAGAATGTATCCAACGCATTTTATAACTATAAATAACATCAACTAGTGCAAGAGAGTGCATTATAGTTTCCTCTAGAAGGTGTGCCATGGTGCTCTTAAGAAATGTAAAAACAAGCGAATGTGACAGGTGCAAACATAAAGAAAATACAAGCGACAAATGAAATAATGAAAGAAGGAAAAATAAACACTTTCAAAATATAGAGGAAGTGAAAAGTGACACATGCAAGAGAAAAATAAAGAAAAATAAACACTTGCAAAAGCCAAAGCGATAGGTGAGAAATTCACTCAAAAGATAAGGCATTTGCAACCATGAGTGAGAGAATGCTCCTTATACTGCAACAATTCACAAAGCTAAAAAGTGAAGAAAAATCTGAAGATGGGATGTATTCTCGACTCTTTATATAGGAAGAGAATACATATAATTAGGGTTAAAATTGGTGAGTTCCCTTAGTGCATGTTAGGAAACTAGGAGCTAAGAGTGAATTGACTGACTTGAATAAGTACACTCTCACTATCAACAAAGAGTGTGAAAAATCTATCTGTAGAGGATGACCTTATAATGTCATTGTCCATAAGCATTGTGTAGTCTCTATCTCTAAGAAATGAACAAGCATCATCCACAAGGACTATGCAATCACCATATCCAAATATTGTGTAGTTACTGTAATTAGGCTTTGTGCAGTTACTGCCATCAAGGATTTCATAGTCACCATCTCTAGGGACTACATAGTTGCTATCGTTAGCTAGTTCAATCATTATCATCAAGGTCTACATAATTCTTGACTTCTAAGTATACACATTTACTACTAGGATTTCTTAGAAAAACTTCACTACGCAAGCATCACAAGATAAGCATGTAAAATTAGGTTGCTTTGACACTTAGAATTCTTAAAGGGAGACCCAAAAACTTGTTTGATTAGGTGGGCTAGACCTAGGTTCAAAGTGTGTTGCACACAAATAAAACCCTCAACCCCTGGCCCTCTTAGAAATGACCTACAAGAAGATCGTAGTCTCACTTGAAGTGATTATGGGAGGTTGCAAAATAAAGTTTCTGCAGCCTGAGGGATATTACGTTATGGCACTATCGTATTCTTTTTATGCTTTAATTATTATAAACAGATTCACATTAACAAAAAAATTCACACTTAAACTTTAATTCATGGAGTTACACTCATGAATTAAGCATAACACAAACATTCCTAAAATTTACAAAATTGAACTAAAGTGCAGATAATAAGAAAATGAACACTGAGACACAGATTTTACCATGGTTCATCCCAATGTGGGACTACACCCACAATAACTACTGCTTATAATTTTGAATTTGATACAAAAAATAGTTATTCCCTACACACATAGCTGCAAGGTGTCTACACACGAAGCTGCAGATGGTTTGCACACTCAGCTGCGGACCTAGGCCTCTGCACACATTGTTGCAGATCCTCGCCTGTCCTCCAAAATATAGACCACAAAAGTATCACATAAATACATATCTATTCCAATGATGGATATGATAACTTCTCTTCGTATTATTCATCCCTATATATAATATTACATGAGGGATTTACATCGTTAGATTACCATGGACCCAATACCATGGTTTTCAACATACAAGGGGTTATGGCCCAAGACCAACAAGTTTACAATATTTCAACGATTTTACAAAATTAAAAGGGTTTCGCCACGAAGCCCTGATGCTACATAGTTCCTTTTTTGTGTAGTCTTCATCATGTTCTACTGCTCTGTTGCACAGTTCACTTCATATTCCATGACATCCTTTCTACTATGCGCTTCCACAAAACTTGGATTTCTTTCAAAAATCTGCCCACAATTTGGCCATGTTGGGTTGTGCCCCACAAGCCCCCAACAATCACATGTGACTCACTTGAGTCACTCAAATGTTTTTCCTTGAACCATTGCTACAATTCGCATGTAGGCATCGTTATATTGCTGAAGTATTCCTGCTACCTACTTCTCCTCTCGACACACTTCTTCGAATAATACCTCTATTTTTGGTCCAACATTCTTGTGAAGCACTTCTTTCTCCCTCTTTCATCACTCCTTGAGCGTATCGTCTACTGCCTATGAAATTGGATGGCCTCATCCTGCCATGAATGGGTCCTCTCTATCAAAATATACTCCTTTCTCCAAAGGTCTTCAATGTACTTTTGAAGAGCCTATCCATCATTAATTCTAGCTAGCTTTTGCGAGATTAGTAAGGTCTTCGTGGTTTCCCATAGTTCTTCCAACTACTTCTACTTCATCTGGAGCTCCTCTTCAATATTCTAAATGTTTGGATCCTCCTATAGTGAGGTCCAAATCTTCATAGTTTCATCTAATAGTTTGCCACTGTGTTAGAGATGCCTTTGAGTGCATTTTTTAGATATGTTTCCCTTTGCTCACGTACTTCTGGTGGAGTGTCTGGCTGTAGCCTCATTTGTAGCTCATGAAGATTCACTTCATACTCAAACTTCATTTTTGTCAGCTTATTCTACCTTCTCTGCTAGTGATTCTTCTTCATGGACCTAGAACTGCACTGCAATTTTTTGTGATGACTTCCTCTAGCTGCTATTTTTCTGGCATGTTTTGTCCTTTTCCTTAATTAACTGATCAATCTCATTTTTAGTGAATCTCTTTCCTTCTCCACCTGAATATTTAATGGCAAAGTGGGTTTTTCTTGCTCCCATGTTCAACTATTATACCTTGGTGGAAATCATACAATTTTTGAGTTGACAGTTCGATGATGTTGACATTGACACGGACCCACCATTTTGCTCACTCTCTATCTTCGGTTGATTCAAAATGTAACACATCAGATGGTATATGTAGAATACTCAACCCAAATTTTTTTTTTATCCATCATTGTGGCTGCAGTTGTTGACCCATCTATTCCGGTTATTTGGCTATCTGTGACAATGACTTTAACTTTGAAATACCTTCATGAACATCTTCCAAGAGTGTTTTGTAATGATTATCAATATTGGCACCCAGGTTTGTGTTGTTACTTCCTGAACTTTGTTTCCAATTTCATCAATGTTACCATCAATAAGGGCATGTCGTATTGTGCCCTTAGATTTGTCCACCTTCTGCTTATTTCTTACAGTCCTCATAGGCACAATAGGTACCCTCTTATTGATGATGAACACACATTCCTCTTCTTCCCCTTTGTCACTAAGAGGGTCCTCGGTACCCTATTCCTCCTCTAGCTCCGTCTCTTTTTCATCTTTTCCTTTATCCTTTCGACTTAAACCCACATTCGACATGGTGTCCTTCTCTTCTCCAATGTCTTTTATGGTTGTAATCATCCACTCTACTGACTAGTGTTGTATTTTTCCAAGTAGATCATCTTCAGTGACTAAATATGGTATAGGGTGCCATGTCTCCATCAGAGTCTTCTGAGCCTTTAGATATACCGTATGAAAATCTGTCATAAAATCTGCTATATTCTGATACTGATCATACAAACTTGGTGATATCCAGGGATGTTATTTCACCACCATGTGCAATTCCATGTCCAATAGTACAAATAATATCATGTTCTCCTGTGTGTACAATGGCTCCTTGGTATGCCATAGTGAGGCATACTGCAAACTTCACATATATCTAGTTTGACTAAAGGAAATTATGAATCATCTAGCTCATTCCATGCTAATAGCGCAATTGTGAAGATCAACCACACATAGTGAAATGTCTTACCGTCTTCCTATGCTTCCCAATAGTCTTCCAAAAATTACTTGCATAAATACTCGACCTAGTTGAATTGAACCATATTGTTTCACTACATGGCTAAGGAAACCATGGTCATGGGGTCTTTGTTTGCTCTACACTTCTTCATTATTTTTCCTACTAATAGGTGTGTGGTGAAGCACACACCTTAGTCTTTGATGGATTTAATATCATAACCTTGAAAATTTTGAATTAGCCCGTACTTGTCCTTCATGGTTTGTGCTACTGCTTTGTCTTAGTTTTCGTCGACCAATTATTTAGTGGGGTCCTTTCCTTGGTAGGGAAATCAAGTAATCCTTCCTATAAACATCTCATCAATCAAGATCCTCTTCCCCAGCTAGAGGCATCTATCATACACTAACGCCAACAACCATCGTACACAGGTTGTGTTAGATGTGCTTATAACGAAGTGTGGCACGTTTAACATGTTCAACAAGCCTAATCTCTACAATCCATGAGCCCACTGGTGTGGCTCCAACCTTGTAACTTCTCTCTTTAGATAATATACATGTTTTAGATATTTTCTCGGATCAAACTATGTATACTTAGTTCGGTCATTAAAGTCACAGTCCTCCATCTTCAATTGCGAAAATTTTCCCAGCAATTGTCCTTCAAATGGCATTTTTTCTGGTAGTAATGGTATAAAAGTGCCAAATTTCATGTCTTTGGGATATTTACCCAGTTTTTCATTCTGTTTCATTGGTGGCATATATGGTGGCAGTACAGAGGGAATTTTTGTGCCTTCTATCTCTATCCGGTCCATCTTGGCTTCCTCCTCATTGTCATGGATTTGTTTTGGTTCTTTCTACTATGTTGGTTTCTTATCTTTCTACGCATGTTTCTTATCCTTCTTGGTATTTTTCCACTACTCTTTCGCTACATTCTTCCTTGGGGATGTACGTAGCTCTACTCTAATGCCTTCAACATGTCTCTTTTCTTATCGCCTTTGTGGTTGTTCTTCCGTGGCTACTTGTTTTCACAATGACCTCACAAAGGTTGAGGCCATAGGTACATTTGATGCTACAGATTTACTAGTTCGGACTTCCATGGTGCCTGCTAGCCCTTTCTCTATAAACTCTCTAACAATCTCTTTGAATCTTCCCTCAAACATATAGCAGCATACTTGTCTCAAACTTAGTAGAAAATTCTCAAATTGAATTCTCCAGATAGAAAATTGTAAAATGTGGAGAGGGACATGTATTTTATAGTGAATTTGAATTTTGAACCTCATGATTAGCTTAGATCTTTCTCATTCAATGCATATATGGCACTATATCTAGCCAACTGTGCTTCATAGATGTGTTTCTCTCGCGCCTTTTAATTGCAAGTTTCTTTTAACAACAAATTTTTCCTTCTAATGGTCATATTTCTGGTGAACTTCAATGAACCTTCTCTTGTGGTGTAGTAATCCTTCCTTTGTCGTAGTTATTTTGGACTTCGACATACTCGTGAATATCACACAATAGTCTTCCTTTGGGGAAGTTCCCTTCTGCAGAGTAGTTTATAGTCCAGTGCCCACTTTCAACTGTAGGTGGCACTAAGACTCTTCTACTTTCTTTATTGTGAAGCTCCAATGACAAAGTCGTATCTATATACCTTTAATTTTCTACCATTCGTTTGTCCTAGAATTAGCTGACCATTTGACTTCGTGATCTTAAATGCACCACCATAAGATATGCGCTTGATGATATACGGTCCTAAACAATGTGCTTTAAATTTTCCTATGAACATTATGAATTTTCTATCATATAAAAGTACAAGATCTCCTTCCTGGAATTTATTTTGCTTGATGTGCCTATAATGCCAAGCATTCTCCCTTCATTTTTGTACTTGTTGATGAAAACCTGCTATAAACCTGTCATTTTGTAGAGAAAGTAATTGTGCTATCCTTTCTTCCATTATATCAGACTCTGCCATGTTTGTGAAGGCCACAATTCTTAAACTTGGCATAATGTACTCCATCAGAATGATTTCTTCTTGTCCATATACCAACCTAAAAGGTGTTTGTCTTGTCAATTTCTTGCATGTTGTCCTATATTCCCATAATACTACTGGAATCCTTATATCCCAGTCATTTCTTTTCACATTGCACACTTTTGTGAGTGCATTCTACAAAATCTTATTGAATTCTTCCACAGTTCAATTTTCCTGAGGATGATAAGGACTGCTCTTTTTATGGTAAACTTGAAATTCCTCAGTTAATGCTTCAATGTCTTGATTCAAGAAACGTGAACCTTGATCACTCATCAATATCTTTAGACAACCAAATTTGGATAAAATATACTCAAATATTAACTTCGCAACATTTTTTGCACTGCAATCCTTCACATGCTATGATTTGGCCCATCTAGTCACATAATCGGTCACAGTGATTATATACCTTGCAACAGTATTTTTCCCTAGTGGATTGATTTGTCCCATAAAACCAATAGCCCATTTGTCAAAAGCATGCAATGTTACTTGTGGTACTAGTGACATTTAATATCTTCTTGAAGGTTTTCTTGTTCTTTGGAAAATATCACAAACTCAACAATATTCCTTTGCATCTTTGTGTAATGTAGACCACCATAGTCCTGCTCTTCAAATTTTCTACGCAATGGACACCAACTACACTAGTATGAGATTCCGTCAAAATTATCTATCTTTTGTGCTCAAGAGCACACTTGTGCAGTATTTCATCTAGTCCCAAATTATTCAAATTCCCTTCTATTAGTGAAAAATCTGTTGCCTTAATTGCCAACTCTTTCTTTTGTTGTGTAGTGTATTCTGAAGGGGCCATTCATGTGGTTAAGAACTAAATAATATCACAGAAATTCTCATCTTCTATTCTAAATGAAAACAACTATGCATTAGGAATATTATCCTCTATATTTTTTTGGTTCTTCTCCTATTTCTATCCTTGAAAAATGATGAGGTCAACATTTAGTATTCCTGGCTTAACAATAACTTCAAAGTCATATTCTTGAAATAGTAATAGCCACTTGCAATTTTTTCCTCATAAAAAATGCTTGTTTACCAAGTATTTTAATGCAGAATGATCTGTGAACATCTTGAAATGTGATCCTAACAAATAATGTTTGAACTTATGTAATTCATATACCATAGCTAGATCTTCCCTTTCTATAGTTGTATAGTTTTTTTATGCTTTAGACAATTTCCTACTTCCAAAATCTATTGGGTGATCTATTTCTCCTTTATGAGTGTTATAGACATTTTTGGGCACTTCAACCCCAATAATAAATGTCCATAAATAGAGGGCTCCTAAGTCCCTAAAAGAATTGATTCACTGCCTAAAGGAACAAGGTCATCTGATTACATCATCTCCAGAAGTTATCCACTAAAAACTGCTTAGAAATGGTCAAAACTGGACCATACTGAATACCCAGTGCAGAGGGTGTGATGCATATCACCTTCCCAGTGTAAAGGGTGCGATGCATACTGAGTGGCCCCTCTATAGGGTGCGATGGTTGGGAATGGACAAATGGCAGGGACAAATTGCGAGGTGGAAGATCATGGAATCTTCCAGAAGCCTCCCCTCTGACACTTTCCTCTCTGTTTTCGACCAGGGATGAGTAAGAGATCATCATTCTCCAAGTGGAAGCAGGAACTATTAGAGAGAGGACACTAATCAAGACCCCAGAAGATGACTCACCTCCCTACAATCATCTATATATGGATCCCTCATCACATAGATCCAGAGGCTAGAATCTTGTATCTTGTAGAGAAGCGTTGTTGGTTTTCTAGTGTATATTCATAGTGTTGGGTGATCTAAACTTTACTTGAGGTGAAGAAGGGCTTTCTAGCTGGAGGATGATGCTGGGTCAGAACATATGGTTGTAATCCTCTTGCTACTTTTGATCTTAATAAAGCTATTCAAGTTTTCCTCCATATTCTTGTATGTTTACTTATATATGCATTTGTATGGTTAACACATATTTGGTCCTGTGTTATTTATGAATATAGATCTTTGTTCTTCGATAGTGGTATATTGTTGTGATTCCACAAGTGCTCTTTGAAGCTGGGCAGACGAAGAAGAAGCGACAATGCTCTATTTGGAAGGAGATGAATCAAACAAGGAAATCAAGCGCAAGACTAAGGTTGCTCTCCTTTGTTCCACTCTTATCTGTTTTCATAAAGGAAAACGAAGGTAGACTTTACTTGTTTTTTCTAAGATAGCTACCAATCCTAATGGGAATAGCAGCATCCGAGTGGACACTATTCCCAATAACAAAATGGTGACTCAACTGGGGAGCGACTAGATTGTTTGTTAGCCTATCTTTGTTTCTTTTATAAATTTACAGACGGAGCCTGAATCCAAGCTAGCTATCCTTCGAACTACATTTGTTATACAAATGCAAAGTAGATCAATGCTGCTTTAGTCTATCTCCGAGTTTTGTTTATGAATTAAACAATCAATCTGCAAATATTCTAATTTCCCTAAGTGGTGGCTCTAGTAACCTCCTTAGATCAGCCCCTGTGATCTACATATACTGAACATCACTTACTCAGCCTAAATCCCTGAACTAAATTGCAAATTGTGAGTAAAAACTCGTTCAAAGTCTCGCACTGGTACCATTGCACCCTGCCTTCAAGGAAGTCTGTATGCATCGCACTTCCCGAGTGCAGTAGGTGCGCTGCATATTATTCACTGTGTGACAGGTTGGATGGTCAGGGAAGGTTAACTTTACCTTCAGACTTTGGTTTTTTCTCACTATTTTCAGTCCTATTTAGGAGTTTTGCTGTCTGTGGTCAGTGTATCACTGTGAAAACCCCCTTCTCTTACATTATTCTGCCTCCATAGTGCAAAGAACTGTAAGTGTTTTTATGTATGTGTTCCATTTTCAGTTCTCTTTTGCAAAGAAGTAGCATAGTTGAACTATCGTTTCTTAATCTGAAAGTGTCGTAGCTGTCATTTTCAGTCATAAAAGACAATCCCATTGTTCTTGATAGTCAATTATACATTTACTATTGTATATGATTTGAATTAGTAGTTTTTAAAGTGTCGAAAAGCAATTTTCATTTTGAAATCGTAAAGTGTCTCTCTTACCTTCACTTCATTATGAAAAGAAATTTGTTGAGTATTGTTGCTTTGAAAATAATTCAGATTTGCACTTAGCTTTCTTATCATCATTCATACATTAAGAAGGCTGAAAACAAATACATGCATGTGCATTTGCATTTAGACTGTTTGGTTTGATTTAGGGCAGTGCATTTAGCGTGTGCTCTGTGCTCTTTGTTCAAAGATTCTTAACTTTCTTTCCTTAGTAGCTAGGATTTTCATTGCCAAAAGAAGATTAAACATTTTTTTATCATCTTAGACTGCATTTTAGGAATTGTATACACATCACGTGGTGAACCTGAAAGGCAAATTTTTAAGAAAGATCAACTTAAAATAAATTTAATGAATCTAACAACGCTATGGAACCTAACGCACAACATCTAGAGGTCTAGGCCAGAGATGTATTCTAGCGTCGTAAAACCTGGTAACTATTGTTTTCATTGTTGGTTGGGTGATTCCTCCACTCTGAGATGGTAAGTGCCAGTACATACTTGTGCTCCCACGTAGCATCGAGTATATATTGGGAGACCACAATAGGCTGCATCCTTTATCCTTAGGAAGCCATGTCTGCTGCCCTATTGATCGCAATGCACTGAACACAGCATTCAGAAAGATTGATTGCTGTACCATAAAAAGTATTCTGCAGTTTTGCATTTGGTTTGGTAATCCCCTTTACCTAGATCTCCAGAGAAGTCTATTTTTCTCCTGTTCAGACTCCTTAAAAGAAAAGGTCCTCTGAGCACTTGTCACTTCAGGCTCACTAAAAATTAAAGGCGACTAGAGTCATCTTTTGTTTTTTCTCGACTCTTTAAAATGGAAAAAACAAGTTGTGTCAAAGCATCTAGAATTTATTTTAATTGGAATAACATCCCAAATTCCCTCATTGATCTTTAGGTTGAGAAAAATGGAGTCTACCAACCAAGGATTTCCCCTTGGAGGAAATCTTAGTCCCTTCTCCTCTTGGGGAGATGTTTGTGCACCCCATATGGCCACATTTTCACTTCTAGGGTTGACGATTGGTTTTCCTGTCTAGATCTTCTCTACCTATGTCGTTCAGAATACCGTAATTCCTGAATAATCAAGTCGGCAACTAGATGATGCTAGAGTTGCCCACCAACCTTCCACTTCGTCTGATTCTCCCTCTCCTCCTTCCTCTTCGCTTGATAAAGCTGATAAAGCTAAAAATCAAGTAACTGAGAAGAAGAAGAAGGAGAAAGAGAAAAAGAAAAAGAAGAAAAAGGAACCAAAATCGAAAGGGGGCAACCAAGCATCATCTAGCGAAAATCCTCACACCCCACCGTCTAAACCTAAATCTCCTTGTGTCATTTGCAATGGAGACCACTATAACCGAGATTTTCCCTGCATCCCTCAGATCTTAAGGGACTGGTATCCTTGTTTGCACAATCCAGTGGCATCAACCTCTAATGATCATGTTGAATGCACACCATCAACCAGTGAAAGTGAAGCACCTGGATAGAAAAGGAATCTGAGATTTCCTTGCAAATTGTGTGAAGGAAATCACGTCGTCCACCGTTGTCCCTTCGTTAACGAAGCTAAAAGAGTTTTGGATGACCGTCTTGCTTCATCATTACGGATCCCTCTTGGATATAAAAAGCTCTTGCCAAGTCCACCACTGGTTGAAAATCCGACTGGCCCGCCATTGTGGTCAGCCGAAGCGTCTATCATTGAAAATGAACCCTCTGAATCCATACCAGATGAAAGTCAAAAGGTCGAGATGGCAGTTGACCTGGTCTTGCCTTCAGAGTGTTCATCTTCGAATGATACCATCACTGAAGAGAAAGAGAATGACACCAATGAAATTCTTTTCGTAAACACAGACTCCGATGAACTTGGGTGCAGTCCACCCGTTCCTTTATCGCAGGAAGGAAGTTCATCAGAGTCATACCTGGTCGTCTATTCGGTCCCACCTCTAAGCAACATAGTCGTTTCCTTCGACTGGAATCTACTAGGCAGACCCCGTTTACCAGCTAGTGTACCATTCAGAATCATTGTACAAGCTTACAGAATGGTCATGGCTGGTACCATCATCGATGAAGGGGATTCTGTAAGTATCCTTTCCTCAACTTCTTGGAAAGAGCTTAGTTCGCCATCGCTTTTGCTTGAAATGAGAAATATGGCAGGCTTTGACAAAGGAACCAGTCGGCCATCAGGGATCCTTCCAAATGTGCCCATTTCTTTGAGAAGGAAAACCATTCACATGAACGTGATGGTAGTTCAAGGACCCTTGGATTATAATCTACTCCTTGGACGCGACTATATTTATTGGATGGGAGCCGTCGTCTCCTCACTCTTTAGAGTAATGTGTTTTCTGCACGAAGGCAGAATGGTCAAGCTCGTAGACCAAATGTCGTTCCCCGGTTCATACATCGCAAATAGTCAAATGCCATCCCTAAATGGTATTTTCACGCAAGGAATATCTCATTGATCTCCAGTCTGTCCACCTGATGAGCGCAAGTGATTCAGAAGGATGTGATTGAAACCTAGGGGGCATGCACCCTGGTCTGTTTTGGCAGGAAAACCTTGGGTATAGAGTAGGTTTCCGCAAAGGATATATGACTAGTCTAACACACCCGTCCTCACAGGAAAATGGGATTAGGCTGGAATAACATACCTTCGTTAAAGTTATGTGAGTGGAGTAACTCTACGCCACTCACCTTTGTCTATTTCGGTAGACATCACCAAGGAAGCATTTTATCTGCTATGCGGATGGAACTTTCATGGGAACCTGGGAATTTTTCGCTATACCTGGGGGCATGAAAACCTTTCCGCATGCAAGTGAAGAGCAACCATTTATTTTTTAAATTTGTAGGACCTCTAACCCTTTAAACCCGTAAGGCTGGTCGTTTCCTAGCTTACATAAAGAAAGGATCCAGGGAAAAGCTTACAAAAGGTGCAAGCCCCCTAAAAAATGGCATCTTGAATGAGACATCCTTATTATATGACTGGAGAGCAGCGTTACCACAGGGTTCAACCTCGTTAAAAAATAAACCCGCCACGAGCAGTTTTAGCGCATAGTTCAAGCTCGTTAAAAAATAAACATAAGCCAAGAGAAAATCTTTCCCCTAGAGTTTAAGCTCATTAAAAAATGAACCAGTAAATAACCATTTTGAATGCCTTATCTCCAGCTTTCGAGCCTTGGTCGTGTTCTCATCATCATCTCCACTCTATTTTTAGCCGATCATTCACCTCCATATGATTGTTTACCCTTTTGAGGAACATCTGCGAAGAGTGATTCTATTAGCCATCCTTGTGACAATGCCATGATTGGAAAATTCCAAACCTTACTTGGAATCAGTTGCTACCCAAAATCATCACTCGCTCCTCGAAAACGAGTCTCCTTTAAGCTCTTTTCAACTGACTCATAAACTATGAAAATATTGTCGAGCTATTGGCCTCTCCGGCTCGTTAAAGTCATTGGAAGTGCTATCCCTCCTCTAGATTTTAATATTTTTGGATTTGAGGGATTATTACACAAAAATATCGACTGATTGTCTTGTTCGGCTCGTTAAAGCTATCAAAAATTCATCCCTTTCGTATTATTTTATGCTTTTTCGGACTTAAGGGATTATATGATGAAAAAGAATCTTTGGAGTCTCCTTTTCGTCCCTTTCAAACTCTATAAAATTGAAAAGTACCAGGTTATTTTTGTCGTCAAATTCGTTAAAATCGAATAGCGACAAGCTCATCCAAATGGACGAAAACAAGATTCACTGTCACTATGCTCACTAAAATATAGTGACAGGTTCGCCCAAAGGGCAGATTATAGAACAAGCATATGTTATCCTCCTCAATCTTGACAAAAATAAAGAGGTACTAGTCAGCAATGACTGGGGAAAATTGGAGGAAAACTTGAATAAACTTTATTGGCAACAAGTCGCTCTTGAACATGACACTTTCCTTCTGCATCCAATCCGGGTTGGGTTGTTCCATTCACTGGTCATCACCATTATTCCATCACACCATCCATCTTTGGGGTTAATGCTACCAATCCATCATCAATGTCGCTGTTATGTTCAAGAGATGTCATTCAAACAATTCGCCTGTGTCTCATCCACTGCAATACGCTCATGCTCCATTCTTTCATGATCGCCACACTGAACCTTGTATCGTCAGATCATTTTCATCTCCAAAATTATTTGCTTTGTTCTATGTTGTAGATGTGGGATTCATTAAGGCCCTCCTACAATGGGTCGCTTCTTGTCGACATTAGCTTATTATCTAAGAAGTCGACCTAGGAACAACCCTTTTAGTACTTTGAAGCTTCCATGCCTCAATGGCAAGTTTCTCACTTTTGGCGACAGGCTTACATTAATGGCCTTCGACCGAGAGATTTTGCATGGTGTTTGATGCCAAGTCCTTTTTCACACCACGTGAATTGTATTGTAGTACCTTGAGGGTCATTGTCATTATTGGTGATTCCTCTCACACCTATTAAAAACTTACATCATTGGCTGGTAATCAGGCGATGTCTTTCCATGTTCAACTCCAAAACTTTTTTCACATGGATCGACTTGTACTCCAAGTGAAGATTGAACGAGTTCTGAAGACCCCAGATCTAGTTTCATCCATCCAGGCTGCGAGATATTTAGGAATATAAAGAAATCAAATGTACATCATTGTTGAATAGATGATCATCCAAATCGAAGGATGATGAGTATGAATCATCAGTCTGCCACACAGACGATTGTCTGTCCTGTGTACATGAAAATGAATTTATAAATCTGAGCATGGGAATGCCCGCCTCAGCTAGATCATGAAAAAATGTTGTCAAGGTAATGTATTGTATTGTATCTTATTACAGGTTGCCTCCTAGCTCGAAAAAACTTCGGATCCTCATGGTAAAGCATTTCACCCGACATCAAAAAGATTAACGACCTCATGCTTTAGGAGGCAATTGTTATAGACATTTTTGGG
>APFE030132806.1:31710-70331 GCA_000404065.3 Pinus taeda
AACACTACCAATCCATCGTCAGTGTCGCTGATATGTTCAAGAGAAGTCATTCAAAAAATTTGCCTGTGTCTCACCCACTGCAATACATTCACGCTCCATTCTTTTCATGACCGCCACCCTGAATACTGTATCATCAGATTGTTTTCACCTCCAAAATCATTTCCTTCATTTCGTGTCATAGATGTGGGATTCATTAAGGCCCTCCTATGACGGGTCACTTCTTGTCGAATTCAGCTCATTATCCAAGAAGTCGACCTAGGAACAACCCTTTCATTAGTTTGAAGCTTGCATGCCTCAATGGCAAGTTTCTCACTTTCGGCGACAGGTTTACATTAATGGCCTTCGACCGAGAGATTTTGCGTGGTGTTCAATGCCAAGTCCTTTTTCACACCACGTGAATTTTACTATAGTACCTTAAGGGTCATTGTCATTGTTGGTGATTCCTCTCATGCTTGTTAACAACTTACATCATTGGCTGGTAATCAGGCGATGTCTTTCCATGTTCGACTCCAGAACAATTTTCACATGGATCGACTTGTACTCCGAGTGAAGAGTGAATGAGTTTTGAAGACCCAAGATCTAGTTTCATCCATCCAGGCTGCGATATATTCAGGAATATAAAGACATCAAATGTACATCATTTCCGAACAAATGATCATCCAAATCAAAGGATGATGAGTCCGAATCATCAGCCTGCCACACATACGATTGTCTATCCTATGTACATGAAAATGAATTTATAAAGATGAGCATGGGAATGCCCGCCTCAGCTAGATCATAAAAAAATGTTGTCAAGATAATGTATTGTATTGTATATTATTACAGGTTGCCTCCCAGCTCGAAAAAACTTCGGATCCTCATGGTAAAGCATTTCACCCGACATCAAAAGATTAATGACCTCATGCTTTAGGGAGCAATTGTTATAGACATTTTTGGGCATTGCAACCCCAATCATAAATTTCCATAAACTAAGGGCTCCTAAGTCCCTAAAAGTGTTGCTTCACTGCCTAAAGGAACAAGGTCAGTTGATTACATCATATCCCAGAAGTCTTCCACTAAAAACTGCTCAGAAATGGTCAAAACTGGACCATACTGAATACCCAATGCAGAGGGTGCGATGCATATCACCTTCCCAGTGTAAAGGGTGCGATGCATACTGAATTACCCCTCTGTAGGGTGCGATGGTCGGGAATGGACAAATGGCAGGGACAATTTGCAAGGTGGAAGATCATGGAATCTTCCAGAAGATTCCCCTCTGACACTTGCCTCTCTGTTTTCGACCAGGTATGAGTAAGAGATCATCATTGTCCAAGCGGAAGCAAGAACTATCAGAGAGAGGACACTAATCAAGACCCCAGAAGATGACTCACCTCCCTACAATCATCTATATATGGATCCCTCACCACAGAGATCTAGAGGCTGGAATTTTGTATCTTGTAGAGAAGTGTTGTTGGTTTTCTGGAGAAACTTCATAGTGTTGGGTGATCTAAGCTTTACTTGAGGTGAAGAAGGACTTTCTTGCTGGAGAATCATGCTGGGTCAGAACATGTGGTTGTAATCCTCTTGCTACTTTTGATCTTAATAAAGCTATTCAAGTTTACCTCCATATTCTTGTATGTTTACTTATATATGCATTTGTATGGTTAACACATATCTGGTCTTGTGTTATTTATGAATATAGATCTTTGTTCTTCGATAGTCGTATGTTGTTGTGATTCCTTAGGTGCTCTTTGAAGCTGGGCAGACGAAGAAGAAGGGACAAAGCTCTATCAGGAAGGAGAGGAATCAAAAAGGAAATCAAGCACAAGACTAAGGTTGGTCTCCTTTGTTCCACTCTTATCTATTTTCATAAAGGAAAATGAAAGTAGACTTTACTTGTTTGTTTCTAAGATAGCTACTAGTCTTAGTGGGAATAACAGCATCCGAGTGGACACTATTCCCGGTAACAATGAGGTTGTGCCAATACCACTCCTAAACCTATTCTTGAAGCATCCACATGAACATGGAATTCTTTGTTCCATTATATGAAAACCAATATAAGTGTATTTACCATCTTTTCTTTCAGTGTGTCAAGGCTCTTTTGACACTCTTCATTCCATAGAAATGTTACATCTTTCTTTAGTAGTTTTTACATCGACGTAGTGACTTGCACATATCCTTCGATAAAATTTTTGTAATATCTTGTATGTCCTAGTGTGGTGCAAAGCTACATCACTGTCTTCGGTGGAGGTAAATTCACAATAATAGCGATCTTCATAGGATCCATCATCAATCCTTGCTTGAAAAGAATGTGTCCTAGAAATATACCAAAACGTACAAAAAATATATATTTCTTGACATTCAAGGAAATATAATACTTCTTTCATGTGTCGAGCATCACCCTTAAGCTCACAACATGTTTCTTTAATAACCCAAACACTGCCTAATCATCGAAGTATATTTCAAAAAACTTGTGAATATACTCTTTGAAAGGTATGACCACTACTCTTGAAAATATGGCAAGGGCATTCTTCAATCCAAAAGGCATCAATGTATATTGATATGATCCCCACTCTATTGTGAAGGTGGTCTTATGTTGATCCTCTGGTGCAGTTCTAATATGATGGTATCCTAGAAATTCATCTGTAAATGAATAGGCTTCCTGACCTCCTACATTGTCCAATACTTCATAGATGAAAGGAGTAGGGAATGGATCATGTAGACATTCATAATTTAACTTCCTTAAATCAACACAAATATTGATTTCACCCTGTGTTTTTTTTTCTTGTACTACCATAGAAATTACTCACTCTGATTCTTCCACATGTTCAATGATTCCAGCTGCTATAATTTTTTCAAGTTCTTTCTTCACTTTTTCTTTGTATTTTGGATTCAATCTATAAGGTCGTTGCTTAATTGGCTTTGCATCACTCTCATATTGTTGCTTTCGAATATCATTTGCCTCTTATTCAAGTTTATTATAGACATGTTAGAAAATTTCCAATCTAATCTAAGTAATGTAGGATAAGGGTTTCTGTCATCCACAATTTCTATTTCCTCAAAATATCTAGTAGTGCACACCCCTTCAATGTCCATTATAATGCCTGATAATCTTCCTAGAGGAACAATCTCTTGTTGGTTCACCATTCTCAATTGAATAGGTGACCCTTGCAACTTTGGTTTACCCATTAGTTCCCATGTTTTCTTCGTCAAGACATTAGCATCAGATCCAAGATCTAAAATAACTTCGTCCATATCATATTCTCCTATTTGTGCACTCAGCCTCGTTTCCTTTCCAATTCTCTTTTGTCTATATAAATTATTTACTTCACACATTTTACTCTATGGTACTTTCTTAGATGCACAAGAGTCTATCAATTCCTATAGTCCTTGTAAAAAAATTTTGTTTCTCAACAACTTCATACAAGTTTGTAGGAAATATTTTAAAATACCTAGATCCATATCTTGTGTTGCAGCTACTATTATGTCACTGTTATTCTTCTCCTTCGGCTGTGCATTAGATGTTGAAGGTCCTGCATCCATAAATATTCGCTGAGCCTCCATAAAGACTTCTTTTTCCTTGTGAATATCAAACATCAGTGATTTCTCTGTAGTCTTTCTAACCCATGTATCTTCAACTACCTTCTTCCCATATGCCTTTTCATTTCTAGTCGAAGCTCCACTCCTTGTTACAATATTAATGCGAGGTTCATCTATCCTCAGTTCCACAATCATCATCTAAATGTTTTGGGTCAACTGTGGACTCCTCTTTTCTTTCATTTTCGCTACAAGTACCAAACACTCTTCAAATACATTGTCAAATTCTTTACAATACTTATAGGTTTTAGTTAGATTTTGACAATCTCTTATGAAGTGTGCCTCCTGACTATAGTTATAGAAAATAATCTGACCTCATCCTCGACCAGCTCCGCCTCCTTGAACCCATCCTGTATAGTCACCTTAGCCATCGCACTGTCCACTTCCTCCATGTTGTTGGGTGCAGGATCGCCCAAGAGAAGTTTTGGGGCTTAGAGCCCAGAGTTTGGTCAAAAATTGTAACTCCGATGTAAAGATTCTGCATTTTGTGGCCGTGGAGCATGTAGCTTGTAAAAGAGTCATAGGGTTTTCCACCCTCAATTTTGTAATGTAATGTCGGTTGTAGATCTACCCATGGTCCACAGACCATGGGATTGTATAAATAGAGCAAGGCTCTAAGTAGATAAAGACATAATATAATAAAAACATGGAATAGAAGCGTAGTGGAAGAATGGAAGTGTAAAGTCTAGTTTGGGTTGTAGAGTAGGAGGAGGCTCTGTAGCTGAGTGCACAGAGGCCTACTAGTCTGCAATTGAGTGCGCGGACCCCTACAACTGAGTGCGTAGGGCGAGTCGAGTTTGTAACAATTGGAAGTATTAATAAAGGGAAGTTTCATATCAATTCTATGTATTTATTTCGTGTTTTATGCATTGAATATATTGGGTATAAATTGTACTTCTAGTGTGTATATGATGCACGAATGTCTATAATTGTATTGATTAAGTAAATGCAAAATAGAACATCTGTTTACTTGAACTTAACTAAGATCTATTAAGAAGATAAGTAATGTATGTGGTGTAGTTAGGGGAAATAGTGCAGTACGAAAGCATCTCAGCCACTGGTTATGGTTGTGCGAAAGGCAATTATAACAGATTGCGAGGGTATTGAAGGTTAGAATAGTGCACGAAGTAACCTACATGAAGATAGGCACAATTGGACTAAATTGACACCAAAAACATATCAAGGGTGCAGAAACTTGGTTTAAGCTTCCCCCCATACTGCTTCAGATGAGACTTTAGGTCGCGTTCTGTGGGCTGATACCGAAAGGGCCAGTAGTGTAGGGATTTGTTTGGCTAAATAACTTTGAACCTAGGTTAGGCCCCCATAAGCCAATAAATGGATCCCTTTCCAGGACCAGAATCTGCATAGACATGTCTAATGTCATGTCATTGGAATCCAACTAAGAAGGAAATTAAAGGCTGATTAGACAGAAGAATTCACGAGTTCATAGCACAGGAGAACAAGAACCCATGACTGTCAAAAGAAGAGTGGCTGGACTGCTACCTGTACACGGAGATCCACAAAATCTTCTTCATGTCCTTCCCTACTGAGCTATACGAGTGGATCGTGAAGCTATTAGATAGCGAAGGAAGGTGGAAACTTGATGGTCCTATTGTGTGGACCCCAGAGTTAGTGCAAAGGTTGGAAGCATCAGAGGATAAGATCACGCATGCCATTGATCATTGGCTCAATCATATTATAGGAGGATTCATTACTGAGTTTGTGGTTGACACCTCAGTTAGATACAACAAGGTAGAGCGATGCTTCCTCAAAGCACTGCGAGGTAAGTACGTAAAGTATTTGAATACTTGGATTAAAATGCTATTGTGTGAAAATAGGGTTATGTAGTTTCCTTGAAGTTCGAGGATATGAGAAGTGGAAAATCTTACAGGAACGAAGGAAATAAGGGACCAGAAACTAGCCCCTTGATTTCATCTCTGTAAGGGGACGAGGAAGAGCTCCTAAAGATCTCACTACAAAGCGTGATCCATTTGATAAGGCAAATAATTCCGCAAATACCACCCCCACAAACACCCCCACTAGCTTCACCACCATCACCTCCATCTTCACCCGTACCACCTCCACCACCACCGCAATTCAATATGGCAAGCATAGTGAAGTTTCTTGTGTTCAAGGGATTGGGAAATGAGGATCCTGACCAATTCTGGTTTGTGGTAAGGGCTGTATGGGAAGTACAAGGAGTTACAGATGACAATATAAAGAAAGCGACACTAGTTAGTGTCCAGTAGAATTACACACTGACTTGGTATATTAAGCAATCCAATGATAATCCAAATACGGGAATCAAAGATATGCAAGTAGTGTTATACAGAGAATTTAGCAAGCCAAAGTCTGAAGCATAGTCGATCATGAGATTCAAAGAGATCATGATGCTACCAAGAGAAACTCCTTAGGAGTTGGATCAGAGGTTCAAATGTACGATTCATGAAGCTACTATGAATCTGATGAATATATAACATTGCGAGTGGTTTGTAGCTTCACTAATGCCACATTTAAGGAGTGCGCTATCCCAGTAGAAGATAATGACTCGGGAAAATGCCTTAGAGATTGCTATGAGGCTACATGAGACCCCGATGTAGGATCCTAATTTGGGAGTTCATCAGATCCACACGTAGCTGAATAATTTAAGCCTTGAGATGCAGAGTCTAGAATAGGATAGGACATTAAGGAATTTAGACTTTTGTGATCCATAATCTTGTTTAGAGAAAAAAATTTCAGCAAAATCACATATAAAAAATCATTTGTCGACCTGTTTCGAACCAACCAATGTGGTTCATCATCAGGACAAGTTGAAGATCCAATCTGAGCGATTCAATAAACAGGGACAACAGGCCATTCCATTCAATCTAGCTGTTGGAATGGCCTGTTGTCCCTATTTATTGCATCGCTCAGATTGGATCTTCAACTTGTCCTGACGATGAACCACATTGGTTGGTTCGAAACACGTCGACAAATGATTTTTTATATGTGATTTTGCCGAAATTTTTTTCTCTAAACAGGATAGGACATATCGACTAGAAGTGTGCAAAGAGGTATGGTGCATAAAATGCAAGGGTCATGGTCATGACAAGGACCACTCCCCGGTTATCACAAATTACCTCACAGGAGGAGGACCGATGCCCTTAATACCAAAAGTGCAAGCAGGGCCTAGCATGGCACCTGCTTTGTGGTGTGCAATTTGTCAAATAGGAGGAAAACATGCCATGGACAATTGTCACTTGTTACAAAAGTACACACAAAATTCGCAACAGTTGTTTAAGAATTTTTGTAGGTAAGTGGGACATGATGAGAGAACTTGTAGAAGCTATGAGTTAATGATGGATAAAACTCCCACCTATAGAGTTCAGGCTGAAACGCGGCCCCTTGACCAAAATACAAGAATGGCGCGAACAGGATTTCAGGGGCGTGGATGAAGCCGAGGCGAAGGAGGGCTTGGAAGAGGTCGCAGATAATTGATATGATACAATTGCAGAGGGCCAGGACATTATGCCTGTGATTGCATGAATTCAACATGCCTGTCATGTTTGTATTGCACCTTGTTTGATCATGAGATAGAAGATTGTCCTACACTGATAGCTAGGATATGCGACAAAAGAGCGCTACCGCCTCCCCAAACTCAGAACCTATAGATGACCAGGTCTGAGCCATGCAAGAAAGATATGAATGTGAACATTGTGCTTCACAGTGGAATCACAACAGGAGATGACAAAGGCAAACAACCAGAATATCATACTTAGGTTCACAAAGCTCTGGTGAAAGAAGCAGAGTTTAATTTGGAGCACACTTAGGAAAACATCATGGAAGCCAAGAAGAGCTTCGCTGATGCCTCCACTTTAGGAAGCAAAGATAGACTGAAGCTAAAGTTGGACCCATCTATGCTCACAACTTTCCTGGAAACATGTATGAAGCTACTGTGTGACAATAAGAAGTTGAAAGGGTTATAGGAACTCATTAACAGATGCGTTGGGACTGCGCTAGGAGAACTACGTGTAGTCAGGAAGAATGGAAAACATAAGACAAGAACAGGAAGAGAGATGAGACTAAGCATGCAGATTAGAGAATATGAGATGGATCAAGTTATCTTGGATTTAGAATCAGATGAAAATGTTCTTCCAAAGTAGATGTGGGAATGAATAGGGAGACCTGCACTGCAGTGGTGTCCAATTCAACTACGAATGGTGAACCAACAAAAAATAATACCCATGGGGCGATTGTAGGGAATAACCATGGATATTGAGAGAGTGAGCATGCTAGCAGAGTTTGAAGTGATAGAGATTGTTCATGATAGCAATTCCTACCCCACACTCTTAGGAATTGATTGGGAAATTGACATGAATGGGGTGATTAATATAAAGAAGCGCAAGATGAATTTTGAGAAGAAGTCACTACGTGTAATTATACCCCTAGACCCTACTGAAGGATCGCACTAAATGGAGCTGATGTGTAGCTATGAAATTGATGATGATTTGGACTACATCTATGAGATAACAGTGTGAAACCAGGATTGGGTGAATCCCACCGCAGATGGGCGGATTGCATGGGAGCGTGAAAGCTTCTGTACTGCGGATTCAGATGAGGAAACAGAGCGATGGTAGAATCAGTTACATGAGGTAATTACATTGAATTATAATATGATGACAAGGTTGCTCGCTGCATATCGATAGAAGTAAGAGACCTTCCTACTTATGATGGTCTAAGTGAGGTAGATACCTTCTTGAATAAATTTGAAAGGATGGTGCCGGAAAAGTAACGCTTCCAGGCCTTAGACTGGGCACTTCGTACCACACCCACGAGATGGTGGGGTATGTACAAAAGGATCTTTGATGGCTGGCGCGAATGTAGAAGGATGATGCGCACACAATTTGGGAAGCCTATAGTGTGACTAACAGATAAGTACGATGGGCAGGTTGATCCACGTGATCATCTGGCCAGGTGGGTGCAGGCATATGGAAAACACCCTACATAGATGCACATGAACTCCGCACTGAAATGTATGATCTATAAACATGTGTTGGGGGGACCGATGTGAAAATGGCTCTTAATATTGGGAAGAAATTATGTAGGAAGAACAATCGTGCAAAAGGTTCTCCGCATAGAAGCATTCAAAAAGGTATGCAACACACTGAACAAAGTATACAATGGACAACGAAGTGATTGGGACCTGCACGTACTTGTAGTATTATGGGCTTATAGGACGACATGCAAGAAACTGATGAGACATACACCTTTTAGGCTTTCATATGGAATGGAAGCCGTAATGCCTATGGAATACTTTGTGCATAGTCTACACATAACAGCGCTCATAGGTATCATGGATCATGGAGCCCTGGTGGAGAGGCTCGTGTAGTTGGAGTAGCTCGAAGAAGAATGGTTTTTGGTTGGCTTCCACTAGTAAGTACAAAAGTAGCGCGAAAAGGCCTAGCATAATCAACATATTAAGTTGTGCACCTTTAAGGTGAATGATTTGGTGTTGTTATATGTTAGTAAGTTCAATAAATTCCCAAGGAAGCTCATAATGCACTGGCTAGGGCTGTATGTTATTAAGGAGATCGCAGATGGTGGTGCAGTGTAGTTGGAAAAGTCAAATGGAGAACTCTTCCTAGGAAAATTCAATGGCAGTCATTTGAAGACATAGATAGGGGGCTCAGCCATCTGACTAGCTAAGAGAAGCATAGTCATAGTGCTCCAGGTAGCTGAAAGGAGAAGCTCACAGGGTCCGCGAAAGCGTGAGGGTAGCTACATTGCCACGTGGGTCAGTTGGAAACTGACCATTACTGTCACTATTCACGATGTGATGCTTGGTTTGAGACCAAATGGAGTGGGCAATAGGCAATTAAGGTGAACTTTATGGGCTCGATTCTTGAAAATCTGCCGCCAATCAATCATTAATGGACTAAATGTTGGGGGAATGGTCAAATTCAAATTCAAAAGGCATTATAAAGTACAAAGGGTTGTCCAACAAACAACACTTAGCAATTTGAGGATTGAGTTGTTGTGCTCACAAACACTCATGAACCCAAACTTGTTCGATCTTCTGAAGACAAATTCATTGTTTGAACAATTACTCAAGATGTTCAGAGACTTGTGGAATTGCACTATGGCAGCACCTAAAGAAGCCATGGATACCGGAGTAATCACTGCTGAGGAAGCCGCACAGGCCATTACGGAAGTAGAAGCCCCTGAAAGTGCCAGGACAGTCTCAGAATTCCCTAGATCGTTGCACATGCCAAGAACCATGAAAGACAAGCAAGCTATTGTATCAATATGCATATCCCCTAGGAATCCGTTAATGACTAAACTTACCATGGAAGAAAAGGGGAAGGCTATCAATTTGGTGGCCAATGACGAGGAAGAATTTGAAAAAATCCTGGTAGAGGAGGAGGATGTAGAAATGGAGGTTGAGACTGAGGGTACGGACCCTATTACTAGGCTACCTACATATGTTCCTCTATAGAAGGGTAAAGCAAAGGTACCCAAAGATATAGATGAGAGCAAGAGCTCTCTGTAGACTCCGCTACTCCCTGACAACATTATTTTTTAAGGAGTACACCTGGGGAGATGTTTAGGGATAAGTTCCACTAGGGTCTTAGGTTTATACCCTAGCAAATTGAGGGTTATCTAAAGAAAAAAAAGCATTCCATACAGCCATGATGATAATATAATCAAACTACATGAAGAGAGGTGCACCTAGGGGTCCTTCGTTTGGGAAGATCCAGCCAAGGTCCAAACCCTCTTGGAGTTCCTTTTGATCCTTCAACCTGCAAAACAATCAATTCCAGAAAGCACAGTAGTATATTGACCAAGCATCATAAAGAAATCATCTTCATAGCATATTGAAAGGTAGTTAGTTATACAATTAAAACAACCATTTATATGTGAATCATAACATTAAAATCATAAACATGAAGAAGATATATATTAGGAACAAGATGAGTGTTTCTTTTATTATAGATAACTAAAGTATAGAAATGAATGATTTCACCTGAGTCTTCCTTTCGTAGGCTCCAAGCGGAACCGTCCTTCGGATTCGTCCAGTCTCAAGCCTTCCACAAACTCCTTCCATGACTTACTCCAAGATATCTCAAGTAGTGGAAAGACATCATAAGTCAAGGAGACAAGTGTTTCCTATAATGGGGGAGGTGTTGGAAGCACAAAGATCTTCAGACCTGGTCAGGGATGATCTCAGCAGAGTGATTTATCTCTCTATTCTCTCCTCCTTAGGCCTTCCCATTGAAGCCTTTTTATACTTCTCCCAAAGTAGTTTTTTAGTTGGGAATTCGTTGGGAACAGTTAGGCCATGGGCACTAATAGGTAATGAACAGGTAAAACCCGTGATATCCGCCTAAAATTAAGGAGATTTGATTTTTTAAAGTTTTTTAAGACATATACATGAGTTGGGTATACACAGACCCGTGTACACATGCATTTAGCTCAGAGCAATGTCGCTTATAGGGAGTAAAACATTGTTTTTTAAGTATTTGGACCAAGTCTGGAAGGAGGGGTTGCCCTAGGCCATGAGTGCAGCATCACAAAGATCAAGAGTGAGATTTGGAGCTATAACAGATGCCCCCTAATATATGAGGTCAAAAGGGATGCATGATGGCCGAAATGTATTAAGTAAGTACATGGAAAGGAAACCTGTCAAAAACTGAGAAGGACTTCACCAGAGTTCATCCTGCCAAGCCACAAAAGGAGATCAGAAAGAAACATTGTCTGAGGCAGGCATACCCATGCTCAAAGAAAGTAAAGCATATCCACATATCAAGTACAAGCGGATCCACTAAGTATACAACTATAGAATACTGGAAAATACATAATGGATCATCTAATCATGATCGAACAAGTACATGTTTGAATATCACATATAACAATGTTAATGATGCTGAAGGATGAATCAGATCACTGATATCAAATACTGATCCCACAAGTACCAAATGAACATGATGGAGTAAGATGGTACTACACTGCAAACTCAGGTGCCAGCATATAGAATGTCTCCATAAATGACTGCAACATATAAGGTGAAGTGGTATCAACTAGCAACAACAAGGGCAACTATCAAGTGAACCAATGAATGTTGATGCAACCTGAGGTCTTCACCGATCACCGTGGTACATTTCTACACTATGGGAATAAATGATCTGAAGTCAAACATGTGAGAAATCATTTGATTACCGGTCATTGATGTATACCGTTAACAAACGTGAGACTACTCATCGATAATGATAATGAGCGTCAAGGTACCCAGTACAACATAACGAGTGTGAATAGATGAGTTGGACTCGAACACCTATAAGAATCTATCAATTAGGAGATAATGATGCTTTCCCATAGTTGATAGTGAAGGATCTGCCAGTAATGACCGCAATCCCCAAGGTACTGCCAAATGGACTCTAGATCTTTGCCCCAGAGCAATGAGTTGCAGTCGATAGGGAAAGATCCACTAGAAGGAAGGCATTAAGGAATCCTAAATCAATCTAGTATGAGTGTAACTTGTAGGCTAATAATGTGGAAGGAATCGAATGAAAAAAGATGTAGTAACCCAACTAAAGCACGTTTCTGGCATACACAAGATGTGGCTATCACACGACAGAAACCCTCTGAACCAACCAATAATGAAAGTTGACATAGAGGCAAGGTATCCACCAATAGGGTCAAATGGAAACCAAGGTACTACATGAATCCCAATGTGTGACAGTGTAAGCTAATGTCAAACACAAGGGAAACCACTCAGTCAAAGACCCATGATACTGATCGATGCTGAGCACAAGGTGACCTATCAATATTGAAAATAGGGCTAGGGTGTGTCTATAGGCCTTTCCTTAGAGAAATATGTCTTCGTCGATAAGGACAAGACTCGCCAACAAGAAGTTAATGGAGACATTCTCAAACCGGCATGAGTAAAGGACCAATATAGCTAATGTGATGATAGACAAGAAACTGATAACCAGGGATGGCTAACTGAAAAATGAGTCAAGAGTCACTGCAGAGAGGCTGACTCAAGCTAACTTCCCTTGAACAATAAGCACGACTCAATGTGACCATGTGGCAGCATATGATGACTCTGTATAAGTTCGTCATGCAGGAGGCATGAATGAACCCTCCATATGATTGGAAGAGGTAACCAATCGGGGGAGAACTGACTCAATAAAAAGGTTAAGGCATACCTAAGTCAAACTATATCCCGCCCAAATGGAGGAGACTTTGTTTTGAGTGCTTTGTTTAAGGGCAACACGACTGACTCTAGCTACCAACAATAAATGGAAATATTGTCCCGTTCTTGCTCATTTTGGAATATATAATTTTTTCTTTTTCTTTTTCTTTAAGCTGAAAAAGAATAAAAGAATGCTATAGTACAGTGGAAATAATGAGTGTTAGTAAAACATATGATCTAGTTCCTAGGATTAGAACAATCCTATGCTCAATGCAGGGAGGTGAAAACTGGTCAAAGACACTCAAAGGTGTGTTCGTTCCATTGGTCAAGGTGTGTCAAGTTGCAGAAGTCAAGGGAATGAAAGTTTGATGTTTTAGTTGTCATGGTTAAAAGTTGGCTTAAACATGAATCCAGGTGAAGCCGGCTCGAAGCCAAAAGGTGCAAAATGTCAAAATGCAATGCAGTAGTACAACTCAACACAAAGGAGCCTCTAGGGTATAAGGCCAAAATGAAGCAAAGAAGCAAAGAGGAATGAGTCTTCAATGCATAAGTCATGGCGGGACTAAAGAGGACTCCCGAGCCTAGGGACAAAACATTGGCATGAGTGCCAAGTGACAACAAGGTACTAACTAGGGCGCCCATGATAAGGTATGCTCTACCACACAAGTCATGATACTTCTAAGAAATGAGAAGGTTCTCCACCATAACTTGGTGGGGTCGATCCTAAGGCCAAAATGGAAAAGGAAACTGATAAGTGCACAATGCAGGTGAAAAAACCTAACTTATATGATAGTTTTGAGAACCAATACCTGTCAGAATGGACCAACCATAAACTTCCAAAGGAGAAATCTTCCAAGTTCTATAAACATAAATAGGAACACTAGATAAGAAGTTAATACATCCCGTATATAAACTTCATATAAAATATTATGTTATAGAATACAAAACTTGAAAATACGTACCTTATATATACAATATTGTACAGGGAACCACGTAACCTTGGGGCTAACGCATAATAGTTCTTTTGGACAAACCCCTTCCAGGGCTCAGGCCAAGGGCTCCTTTGGTAGTTAAAACTCATGGCTTCAAAGAGTTCCTCCTGTGAAGGCAAATCAAGTTCTAGAAAACCATGAGAACTACAAGGATCAAAAGAGGGAATTAAAGGGTCCCATGTCCCTATAGGAATAATCTCTCGGTCAACGACCGGGACCAAGTCCCAAGAAGGAGAATAATAAGTCAAAAGATCCTTCTCAGAAGCGATTGAACATTGAGGATTCACTACCACATAATTTACCCGTGGCGGGGTAGAGTCTACTTGAACACTCGGAACAAGCAGTAAAGTCGAATTAGGGTGGTAATTATCATATGCAAGCTGATCAATAGTGACAATATTCCTGTTATGAGGAAATCACATTACTCAAAAGAGTGAAGACACCACAACATTCATAGTATAGACATAATCACGCCCAAGTAACATATTAAAGTCTAAAGGGCTATCAACTACCATCATATCAATTAAGATAGTCTTCTTGCCTAAAGTAATAGGCAAATGAGGAAGAACACCCATAGATTCACCAGATCTTCTATCATAGTCTAACAACTGACTCTGAGTTGTCAACAACTTTGGGGAACCCAAAGCTTTCCAAGTCAAAGAGGATCCTTCATCCACTATACATCAATAGACATTTGTGGAATTAACTTTGACCTTTATTTGGAAAGGTGCAGTGAAAGGAAGATGAGGCTCAACAAGATTATTCCAATCAAAGGAAACACTCCTAAAACTTGAAGGGGGAACATTCAAAGAAACCAGAATGCCCCTATACCAGAAGACTTTGTACTAGAGATCAAACATACTCTTTTGTTAAGCGCTTCACCCCCAAGAGAGGAGTGTAATCAGCCAGCGATTGCACTAGCTCAACCACATTATCAACCAATGGTTGACGGGATTGATGAGAAACCATATCAGATCTAGGAGTAGAAATACTTTCAGACTTGGAGCATATCCTTTGAACCTATGGAATACCAAGGCAAAATTGAGTAAGATGGTATCCCTTGCATATCTTACAAGGGAACTTAGGTTTAAAACTTCTACGTCTAGGTTTCTTATCAACCTCCATTCCGCTAACATGACTAGCAGTGGTTTGCGGAGAGTCCTAAACATGACTTGCAATGGTTGAAGATTCATCTTCAACATGATTAGCAGAGGTTGATGATGAAGTGCTAGTATGACTTGTAGTGACTAGACTCGTGCTCCCAGCATGCCTCGTAGTGGATGAAGGTTCATCTTCAACATGACTAGTAGGGGTTGATGATGAAGGGATAGAATTATTCTTCTTCTTTGACTTCCTCTTTCTCCTCTTTTTAGATTTCTTATTACAAGGAGGAGAAAAAGGAAACCTAGATTTCTCTTTGAAAGAAGATGAACAATTAGCACCCATGTGATGCCCTTGAAATAAAGCATTCAACTAGGAAGCTTCAAGAGAATTTGGAATATTCAGAGTGGACCATAGCCAAACAGGTAGTCCAATATTCAATCCAGGAATATTCAAAGTGGCCATCAAGGGAGTACCAACGTTTCCAAAGAAAGGAAAAGAACAAGGATTTCCTTTTGGAAGGGTACCTTGGTTGGTTTCCACGGGAATATTGGCCATATATAATTGATTCACAGACCCTTCCCTTATGAGAATGTAGAAATGAATTTTCAAGGAAGATAAACACATAATCAAGACCTTTTCCCTTGAGGAGGAAACTCCACAACTTCCGAAAGAATGACCAAAAGCCTTTCAAGATCGGCAGAGTGGTAGGCCAATCACTCAAAACATAAAGTCCAAATGTGACTAGACAAAAATACCTAAAGCCAACTATATACAAAGAGAAAAAAAGCACTCAAATATAAAGTCCCTAAAAGAAGTCAGCCAATCAAACAACTTCCAAGTATTTCCGCTGCAGGTGATTAGGACCAGACACCAAAATACAGGAAGTTGAAGTAGGGGCCTTCTGAAGATAGTATGGGATAATAACGGCCCAGGCCTACCAGCAAAGGTATCAGAGGAAGTTATGCTAACCTCCTAACAACAGCCTGCACGGTGCAAGCCCCCAAGCTTCATAAGGGTGCCCTCCAATAGTACTGTTGAGAGTGATACAACATTGACCTCAGGTGCCATGGGATTCCCCTCCATAGCCACCTATGTAGATCCCTACGAGAAGCAACTAAGGTTACTAACTCGTGTTAGAAGCCAGGCAGAATAGTCTTGAGGTAAGATCTGACAAGTAGGAGAGGGAGTATCTCTGTTCATTATCTTGAAAACCCCTCATTCTTAACACCCATATCCAGAACTTTCCTGGTCTTCCTAACGCTATTGGATTTTCACTCACTATTCATACTCCTATGTTTGATAGTTTAAATGGCCTTGGAGGTTTTTCTCTCCACTCACCTAATCCAAGGCCCTAAAATATCCTAAAACTTGTTGGTGTGTCTAAATTGACAATTATGAGAAAGTTCTAGTGTATTTTAGTTAGTGCTTGTTTTTATATGGGTTGTTCTTTAAGTCAAGGGATAAGCAGAAGTGAGACGTGTGGTGTTTTGACACAAAAGAAATTAATAAAAACCAAACTATATGCAAATGAACTTGTTTTGTTCTTTGATGAAAGAAATTTCTGCTAGGTTCTAAGGAACTTCTAAGAAAGCAATACATTCTTCTTTTCTTTTCTTTTACTCAAGCTTCACACTCACAAAAATTAACAACACTATGGATGCCCTAAAAGATGCACAAATTTCTCATAATGCAATAAGTACATGCTGATGCAAGACTTAAGACTACTCCAAGTCAAAGAATCAAAGTAACTTGTTTATCAATTGTAATTTGCCACTTAAGATGTTTAGATAGAATATAAGTTTCTAATGCTCATTTTCATCCAAACATTAAAAGCAAGTTTCAAGACAAACAAAAATGCACTTTTACTCATGAAAAGGAAACTAAATCCAAACAAATCCAAAGAAAGTAAAAACTAAGTTTTCCAGAAGTTTTCTTCAAAAGCAAAAACAAAAATGACTTTTCAAAAGTGCTCCAACTAATACTAAAACTTTATGATTGAAGAATAGGCAACAAAACACTTTGCACGTTTACAACACAAAATGGGTGAAAACTCAACAAAAAGTGCATTTCAAGATGCTCTTAACAACCAGAAAGCAGCCCAAAAAGCTTGGTGACAACAATCAAAAGATCAAGAAAGACAACTCTCAAAACTGTCACACAACAACTTTCAAAAAGAAAGAAAAGTAAATGGTCATAAAGATGCAGTTTTGACATGAAAACAAAGAGATCACCAAAAAACGATTTTCCACAAATATTGAGACCAATCTTTCTGTCCTAGAAGACCCGAACAACCAAGATTTCCAGAAAGAAATCTTGTGTGTTTAAACAAAAAGTGATGATGCTTGCAATAAAACAAAACAAGACCAATACTCTCTATAGCCAAAGAGAATTTAAAATCAAGAACTTGCTGTAGAAATAAAAACTAACACAGAAAAGTAATTGTTCATGAAGACTTAGACCAGTAGACAGATCTTTAGAAACAAATATATTTGAAAAATCTTGAAAATTTTAGGGTATACGTGACTGTGTTGATGCACAGCTGCGTGTATATTCTATTAAGCCTAAGGAAACTTGTGTATATGTGAGTTCACTTAAGGAAACTTGCATATATATATGCTTCTGTAAACTAGACAAACAACGTATATAAAATATCACAGGAGAAAAAAAAAAAAAGTGTGACGAAACTGATCAAACTTATAGTTCAAGTTCCTACAAGAACAAACTACACAGTCACAGTAAGCAAATAAGCAGTTGAGCCCTGATTGGCTTGAACAAACCCAAACTAGGTACAACAATACTGTTGTCCCTAGCAGAGTTGCCAATTCTATTTAGGGATAAATTCCCCTAGGGTCTTGGGTTGATACCCTAGCAGATTAGGGGTTATATACAAAGAAAAACAAGCATTCCACACAACCATGATGCTAATATAATCAAACTACACGAAGATAGGTGCACTTAGGGGTCCTTCGTTTGGGAAGATCTAGCCAGGGTCCAAACCCTCTTGGAGTTCCTTTTGATCCTTCAACCTGCAAAACGATCAATTCCAAAAAGAACAACAGTATATTGACCAAGCATCATAAAGAAATCATCTTCATAGCATATTGAAAGGTAGTTAGTTATACGATTAAAACAACCATTCATATGTGAATCATAGCATTGATATCATAAACATGAAGAAGATTTATATCATGAACAAGACGAGTGTTTCTTTTATTATATATAACTAAAGTACAGAAAGGAATGATTTCACCTGAGTCTTCCTTTCGTAGGCTCCAAGTAGAATTGTCCTCTGGATTCGTCTAGTCTCAAGCCTTCAACAAACTCCTTCCATGACTTACTCCAAGATATCTTAAGTAGTGTAAGGACGTCATAACTCAAGGAAACAAAGGTTTCCTGTAATGGGGGAATTGCTAGAAGCATAAGGATCTTCAGACCTGGTCAGGGATGATCTCAGCAGAGTGATTTTTCTCTGTATTCACTCCTCCTTAGGCCTTCCCATTGAAGACATTTTATACTTCTCCCAAAGTAGTTGTTTAGTTGGGAATTCATTGGGGACAGCTGGGCCGCGGGCACTAATAGGTAATCAACAGGTAAAACCTGTGATCTACACCCGAAATTAAGGAGATTTAATTTTTTTAAGTGTTTTAATACATATACATGGGTTGGGTATACACAGACCCGCATACACACACATTTAGCTCAGGGCAATGTCGCGTATAGGGAGTAAAACATTATTTTTTATGTATTTGGACTAGGTTTGGAAGGATGGGTTGCCCTAGGTGAATGATATATTTTCATAAAAATTTAAATTAACTGTCATATACATAAGTCTCAGTAGAAAAAGAAAACACACCTAAAAATCTTAATATACTCTAAAAGCCATCATCAAGTAGCTACATAAAAACTTTATCTGATAGTCACAACTAGTTGGAGATGAAAGCTAGTATTGAAGGGCTATAAGAGAGAGTCATTCTAATGAAAAAATTATGATGAGTCCTGAGCTTCACCCAAACCTTAGTAAGAAGGGGCCGTGCACTATCATGAAGATGACTACCACTACCCTCCCAACAAACCAAAGATGGAGTAGGTTTTTCTATTCAGGTGTCAAGGCAGGCCATTCCAATCACCTTGTGTTCATCCCTAGAAGTATGGCCACTATGTTCACCTCAAATCATAGACACCATTGTGGGGTCACGGTCATAGGAATTACAACATGTCAGCAGGATACCTAAGTCCCTGACTTAGCAATGATATCCCTAGAAGGATCCTTGGTACATAGAATACCCACCAAAAATAAATAAAAGGTGGGATACCTTCTCTCACACTCTAATGTTTCCTCGCGCTTAACTCCCTTGTTAGAGGAGTAGTCCTAGTTGATGTGAGTGCAGATGGATTTTCTCTCTTTAATGACACTAGTTTAAGTTTTGTAATATTGGGGATTTGACTCACATGGCCTAACCCTAGAATATAGCCTATGTGTTTTCTGAAAAAATAGTTGTTGATCAATATTAAGATATTGATTTTAAAGGTATTTTCTTAATGTCTTTGGAAAGTTGTTGACATATGAATTTTTATGAGACTCTTGAGTCAAACTATGAAAATCATGCTTTAGTTTTTCTTTTGATGAAGAGTAATTCTACAAGGAGAGAGTAACATACATCATTCACCATAATAAACAAACAAAATACAAGTTCCAATACTCCTAAGATAATGTAGATAATGATACTCCAATTACATGCACACTAATGTACTGAATGTCAAGTAGATTAAGCAAATAATGAATATTTCGTTTATTTTTCTTTTAGGATGTAAGAAGATGTACGCTAAACTATATTTCAAAAGAGAGCATGAGTGAGGTCATAATAATCATAGTTTGAGACAACATATACATTAAGACAGGCACAAGTAAAACACATGCAGTGGGAATCACAATAAAAGTGATAAAACAAAGGTTTTAAGCAGTAACGGAGGATAATAGGCCAATACAATACGTTATAGGTAGGGGTAACACACTGTAGATAAGGGCTAGATAGATTTATAACACCCTTGTTTCCACTAAAGACAACATTACACAAGTTTAGCTCAGAATAATAGGTTTTGGGTCAAGGAAAAGTGCTCAGATCAATTGGACTATTAATCATGAAAACAATGTATTAGAATTCAAGCAAAGGCGAGATCAAAGAGAATGATTTTAGGAGAGGGAAAAATAAAATAGGAAGAATAATTATCCTCAGCAGAGTCTCCAATTCACCTATAGGAATTTTTTCTCAGTGGGATGAATAGAAAACCCTCTCAATTTGTCCTAGAAACCTATGGCAGACAGGCTAAGGGAAAGGTTGTTCTAAGGCATAGGATTTTCAGTAGGGCAAGATGTAGAGTACATATTAAGAATATGAGAAGGCATTCCAATGAATGCACACACGAAGGTCTATTGGAGTGGTCAATTTAGCTAAGAAGCACTCCTAGGTAGCTCCAAAACTTGATCCTACACATAAAGAGAAAACAAGAAAACCATCACAACATAATAATCTTGATAATCAAACATATAAACATTGATGAGTAAATAAATATAAGCCAAGCTTCCAAGTAACCAATAGTTAAACACACTAAGTGAACAATGAACAACAATATATGTAAGCAAGAACAATCAATCTATATTAATAAATAGGAAGGAGATTACAACCAATAGATGTAGCTGCAGCAACACCGTCTCTGACTCCTAACTGCAAATACTCTCTCTCTCAAGTTATTACTCAACAAAGTAACATTACAATGAATTCCCACCAATTTCTCAATGGCCAAGCCTCCAATATATAGGAATATGAGGCTATGAACATTTCCAAATTTCTCCATACTTCAGTTTGGGAAAACTATTTTGCATGAATAATGTTTCCTTATTTAAAAATGTGTTTATCCACTTTTTATATGCTTTAATGCTTAGGAAAAATATTCCCCATTTTTTATGACTCTGTCCCACTTTTGTATGCTTTTCTTATTTAGGGAAAAGTTGTAGATTAGGATAAAGAGATGACATTCTACCATATGAGTTTCCATAAATGAACAATTGTGTCAAATTTTAGTTAACATGGTATTTTTTCCTCATGACTAAGTGATAATTTGGTAACACAAGTTAGACGAAGGGGGAACAACGCTATGGACTAGGATAACATTGTCCTCATGGTAAAATTGTGTTATTTTCTTAAATGGGCTAGAAAATCAAGTATGTTTCAACCAAAATCATAGCATTATCCTCTGAGTTGATGAGGTATTTTCATGGATAACACCATTTTCTGACATGTGGAAACCGCGTGGTCCCCACATTGTGCCCATATGGAACTCTATCTCTTGATTGTGTCATACCCTTGATCGATAAAAGTCATATTATTGTCTCTATAGTGTTGTCGTGGCATGTCCCTATGGCATACCACCTCATCCTGACCATTTTTCCCTACTTAAAATGAAACGGGTATGCACAAAAAGCATCTAGGGTGATGTCATCTCAGGGTGATGTCACATCAATTTCACCCTCCCAAAACTCCTGGAATAGAACTCTGTTAGGTCCTTATAATACTAGTGATTCCCTAATTACTATTGTCATTGTATCCCTTATTGTTACTATTGTGCCCCTATTGTCCTCATATTGTTATTATTGTGCCCCATAGAATCCCACAATTGTTATTTTTGTGCCTTTATATTATTATTGTTAGGTCAGCTTTGGTTATATTGTGACCCCTTAGACTCCTATATATAGAAAGGAGGTTTTTTCATTTGAATCATCTAAGAATTGTTCATTTGTCTAATGTAAAGGAGGTTTCCCCTTCGAAGAGGCTTATTTATAAGGCGTTGATCTATCATTTCTATCTTTTTGTGTGATGGTTTCATAACATTTGGTATCAGAGCTTTGGATTCTAGGGTTTTACTGCTCCAAACAGGTCATCATGTAACTTTTGCTATAAATTTTTTGCTACAAAGTTTCAAAAGCTACAAAAAACACCCATTTGAAACAAAATTGGTCTGAACCTCAAGCCCGAATTTCAGATCTTATCTCGCTATATTTTTGGAGATACAATCTCAGGAATTTAGGGTTTTTAAAGACCCCCAAATTACATTCCAAACATGTGACCTTGGGAAAATCGTTATAACTTTCGCTCTGAGCATCATATTGAATTTTCATAAGAAGTTATAGAAAGAGGAAAAACTGCAGTTTTTTGGGTATCATTGTCAGAACCAAATGTTGAAACAGTGACCCGCAACATTTCATACAAGTTCGCTCTACTGAGCCAGTCTATAGTCAGGTCATCGTGGGAGATTTGGCATAACTCTTCATTGGAGAATCCAATATTGATCAGACTTACGAGATTATAAATATTACTCAGAGGGTTATCGTAGGAAGAAATTTCAAATCTCGGGGATCCAAAATTACAGAGATACATCAGATTCAATATCAAGCTCCTACAAGGTGAAAAACCGTGTAGTTTTTTGTAAATTTTTGCATAAGCTTGGTTTGAAAAAATAGTTTGAAAGAATTCAAAGGGCATAGTAAAGCATTATTATCGGTAATTGATGCCCCGAAGAAAGAAAATGGAAACACCTAGTAAGAAACCTGAAAGCTCTAGCATGACTCATGAAGAAGAGAAAGAAATGCAGCATGATATATCAAAATTACGAGACCAAGTGCAACAAATTTCACTCACACTAAAAGTAACAGAAGCTAAGATGGATGGTTTAAAGAAAGACGTAGAAGCTAAGATGTATAGCGTGGAAGCTAAGATGGATGGTTTAAAGAAAAGTGTAGAAGCTAAGATGAATGATGTGGAAGCTAAGATGGATGGCATGGAAGCTAATATGGATGGCGTGGAAGCTAAAATGGATGATTCAAAGAAAGACATGGAAAATTTGAAGATACATTTGACAAAGTTTCTACAAGAAATGCTTACTAATGGCCAAAGGGTAGTAAAGGAAACTCATGATGAGAACAAAATAAATGTTAATCATGATTCCATAGACTCTAATGTTTTATCAAAGAACCACCATGTTCCAAAGATAGATATGAGGAAGTTTGAAGGCAAGGATCCCAGAACATGGATACTACAGATGGAGCAATTTATTAATCTCCATAATGTACAACACACAAAAGGTACGCATTGCAACTTTATATTTGGAACCAAATCAATTTGTATGGTATCAACGACTTTGCTCTCATAAACCAATTGTCAGCTCGACTATTTTTACGGACGAAATGATAGCACATTATGAGGATACAAAAAGAAACACTTTTTTTAGCCAATCGATACATCTCAAACAAAAGCATTCAATGATGAAGCACACTGAGGACTTTCAAAAATTGAATATAAGGGTAAAATATATTCCAGAGGAACATAAGATTGATGTGTTCATAGGGACTTTAAAAGATAACATCCAACATGAGATTTTCCTTTGGGAACCAGATTCATTGGAGAAGGCATTCAGTTTGGCAAGAAAAATGGAAAGAAAAATTATGGCAATAAGGAAGCCTACCACTCACAATCATAAATATGGAAGTGTTGTTGCCCCTAGTCATCCACAACCTACAATGTTGAAACCACAACAATTGAAAGAAAAAAGAGCAAAAGGGCTTTGCTACAGTTGTGATAGCAAATACACTAAATGTCATAAGTGTGCTGAGAAGAAATTGTTTTACATATATTGTGAAAAGGAGGAAGAAAAGGAACAAGAAATTTCAAAAGAAGAGGATATACACCAGGAAAAAACTCTATAAAAAGAAGAAATCAATCCGACCATATCTTGTAATGCATTGGCTGGAATTACCACTCCTCTAACTATCAAGATAGAAGGGCATATCAAGAAGAAAAAGGTAATAGTGTTGATTGACTCAGGAAGTGCCCATAATTTTATTCATTTCAAGATAGCTAAGGAATTGAATTGCTTCATATATCTAGCACCAGAGTGTCAAGTGATGGTTGCAAGTGGAGGAACCATAAATTGCTCAAGAAAGTGCCATACTATCAAGCTATCCATGGGAGAATATGTATTGAATATCTCAATGCTTTCCATTCCAATGTGTGGTGTTGATGTTTTTCTAGGAGTCCAATGGCTAAAATCCTTGGTACAATAGCTTTCAATTTTCAAGAACATTTCATGAAATTCTCTTCAGAAGGAAAGAAAGTTGAATTAATGGGTATCGCAGAGAAACCAGGAAATATAATCAGCTCTAACGGAATGACAAAGCTTCTAAAGAAATAACAACGAGGCATACTTGCACAATTATGTTCACCATAGGTTCCCACATCGAAATCATCCATTTCTCCAGATCTCCAAAAGACCTTGAATAATCATTCCAAGGTATTTGAGACTACCAAAAGCCTCCCACCTATTCGTGATCATGATCATGCTATTAATTTGATTCGAGGAAGTCTTCCTCCAAACATCAGGCCTTACAGATATCCCTATGCCCAAAAGAGTGAAATTGAACATATGGTTGCAAAAATGCTAGAGGCTGATATAACTCAACCTAGTCAAAGTTCTTTCTTTGCTTCAGTAGTATTGGTTCACAAGAAGGATGGATCATGGTGCATGTGTTTAGATTATAGGGAGATAAAGAAGCTCATTATTAAAGATAAATTTCCCATTCCTATCATTGATGAATTATTGGATGAATTGCATGGATCAATTTAATTCACCAAGTTGGATCTTCGTTTAGGATATCATCAACTTAGAATAAAAGATGAAGACATTCCAAAAATAACATTTAGAAATCATGAGGGTCATTATGAATTTTTGGTCATGCCTTTTGACCTTATTAATGCACCTTCTACATTTCAAGGTTTGTTGAATTCCATTTTCAAACCCTTCCTTAGAAAATTTGTGTTAGTATTTTTTGATGATATACTAATCTCCAACAAGTCTTGGAAGGATCATGTCCAACATGTTGACATGGTTCTCAAACTATTGGAGGAGAAACAATTATATGCGAAAATCTCCAAATACTTCTTTGGAGTACAAGAGGTGGAATATCTGGGTCACATTGTATCTCATGAAGCATTAAGGTAGACCCTAGCAAAATTAAAACCATTAAGGAATGGAAAATCCCCACATCCATTAAGCATCTACGAGGATTTCTCAGGTTGAGAGGGTATTATCACAAGTTTGTTCATAATTATGGGATAATAGCAAGACCTCTAACAACATTATTGAATAAAGATGCATTTTCATGGACTACAAATGCAACGAAGGCCTTTGAACATCTTAATGAGGAAATGTGCCAAGCACTAGTCTTAGCTATTCCAGACTTCAAAAAAAACCTTTATTATGGAATGTGATGCCTTAGGAAATGGAATTGGTGTTGTTTTAATGCAAGAAGAAAGACCCATTTCTTTTGAAAGTCATCCAATCAAAGGAAAGTATTTACACAAAGCTATTTATGAGAAGGAAATGTCGGCAATATTACATGCACTTAAGAAATGGCGACCCTACCTAATTGGAAGACACTTTAAGGTAAAAAATAATCATGATAGCCTTAAATACTTTTTAGAACAAAGATTATCTTCAGAAGAGTAGCAAAAATGGGTCAAAAAGATGTTGGGTTATGACTTTGAAATCATCTACAAAAAAGGGAAGCAAAATGTTGTGGCAAATGCACTCTAAAGATAGGATGAGTATGTGGAAGCATTTCTTTGCGCATTTCTATTATCCAACTATATTGGATAAACGAAGCAAGGGATGAATGGAAGAATGATGAGGAAGTGTGGGCATTCATTCAAAAGATATGACAATCCTAGTACATCTGATACATTTAGTTGGAAAAATGATTTGTTATGGTACAAGGATCGATTATACCTATGTAAGAATTCCCAACTCAAACAAAAGATTCTTAGGGAATTGCACACCTCTCCATTAGGAGGGCACTCAAGATTTTCTAAAAACCTACCATAGGGTTGAGAAGGATTTTTTTTGGGATGGCCTTAAATATGATATTCAAAAGTTTGTGAAGGAATGTTTGGTTTGCCAACAAAATAAAGTTGAAACGATTAAGACCCTAGTACTATTACAACCTTTATCCATTCCAAGCAAACGTTGGGAGGAGGTTTCAATGGATTTTATCATAGGTTTACCCAAGTTTGAAGGAAAGAGTGTTATCATGGTGGTAGTTGATAGACTTACCAAGAATGCACACTTTTGTGCATTATCTCATCCATTTAAAGCAAGTACAATTTCTATTGTATTTATGAAAACAATTCAAAAGCTACATGGAAACCCAAAGATTATTGTAAGCAACAAAGATCCCATTTTCACTGGAAATTTCTGGACAAAATTATTTTCTTGTCTTTGTACTCAGTTACCTCATAGCTCATCTTATCCTCCTTAATCTGATGGACAAACTGAGATAGTAAACAAATGTTTGGAAGGATATCTTCGTTGCTTTGTATCTGATAAATAGACACAATGGGTTAAATGGTTGCCTCTAGATGAATGGTGGTATAACACTTCCTTCCATACTGAAACAAAAATAACCCCATTTATGGCACTTTATGGATATCATCCACCATCCATCACATCATACTTAAGAGAAAATTTTAAGGTTCAAGCAGTGGAAGATCACATTGAGCGTCATCAACAAGTTCTCCAACTCTTAAAGGCTAACCTCACCTTGGCACAAAATAGAATGAAACAACAGACATATCAACATCACAACGAAAGAAGTTTTGATGTAGGTGATTGGGTATTCCTACGGCTACAAACATATAAAAAAATGTCCCTCAACAAGCTAAGAAGGATAATAAATTATCACCAAAGTATTATGGTCAGTACAAGGTGTTGCAAAATATAGGTACTATGGCATACACATTGGAGCTTGCTGAAGCTTCCTAAGTGCACCTAGTCTTCCATGTTTCATGCTTAAAGAAGGTTATAGGTGACAAGCTTCCAGTTCAAACAATATTGCTAGAACTGGATGAGGAAGCAAAAATCATGTTGGAACCTGAAGCAGTCAAAGAAACAAGAACTTGACAGCTACGAAATCGATCAATTTCAGAGTATCTCATCAAGTGGAAGAACTTACTCGTTGAAGATTCCACATGGGAGGATGAGAATTTTGATACAGAAGCATCCAGAACTACTAAAGTATTGAGGACAACACTTTTTTGAAGGAGAGGGGCATGTTAGGTCCCTATAATACTAGTGATTTCCCCATTACTATTGTCGTTATATCCCTTATTTTTATTGTTGTGCCCCTATTTTCCCCATATTGTTATTATTGCGCCCCATAGAATCCCACAATTGTTATTTTTGTGCCTTTATATTATTATTGTTAGGTCAAATTTGACTAGATTGTGACCCCTTAGTCTCCTATATATAGAAATGAGGTTTTCTGATTTGAATCATCTAAGAATTGTTCATTTGTGTAATGTAAAGGAGGTTCCCCCCTCGAAGAGGCTTATTTCTAAGGCATTGATCTATCATTTCTATCTTTTTGTGAGATGGTTTCATAACAAACCCTTTCTCCATTGTGTGTTGGGAAATTTTTCATTCCTTGGGATGTAAAATTCCCTAGAGTTTTTTTACTGTGCTCCTTTAAACTTTCTAAAGTGACATCAACCCAAGGTGGCTTCGTTCTTCTAGGGTGGTCATCTAATTTTGGACCACTTGGCCCACCAAACATCTCGTTTTGGGTTTCACTTATCATGCCACTATGGTGCCACATCACCCTAATCCACATCAACCACCACTATGGCCAGAGTCCCACCATGGTTACTTCCAATTACAAACATGACTTTCCCATAACAATATTTGCCGCCATGAGTTGTTCAATTGCAACCTAACCAAAAATATAAGCTTAAAGAAAAGAAAACCTTTGGGGTCCCTTATATTAAATGGCTATCAAGGTATGATCATTTTAATAGCCTAGATTTAAATTCAAAACCCCTCCCTGATTTGCTCACATAGCAGGGAAGGGTATCCGTAATCATGATTCCCAATGAAAGTTCTAAGAACATGATCTGATGGCTTTGATGCACTCATAATATCTAACGATCATGATTAAAATGTGAGAACACCCAACCCCGCGCTAACATTCTAGGTGGTGTCTTTAATTGAATCTCCATCATCCATTGATGCAGAGCCCTCCACCATCGATTAAGTTTCTATCCAATTTCGTGAGAAATTCCTCTTAGTGAAGATAATACCCTAGGAGGTGAATTACTTGGGAGTTGATATAAAAGTAGGTGGTCCCCATTTTAAAGTGTCGATGTTTAGGACTTCATGTGATGGCTAGGCCCCTTCGTTGCATGGACCCCATTTCCACCAGAGTTGGTGCTACATTACAATTAGAAATATTCTCATGGCTTCATATATATATATGAACACACACACACAACACATGACGTATGGACGTTAATACTATCTCTCCTAAGTTTAATTGTGCCCACTCAACACTTAAAGAATTTATGGGTCGTCCTTCCTATGCATTTTTCCAAACACAATCATTTAATACAATTTCACTGAGGACTCACACCACTTGGCCCTTGGGCTATTTCTCTTGAGATATATATCTATATATCTATATATATATATATATATAAGTAGAGATATATCTCAGAGAAAATACCCAGGGCCAAGTTGGTGTGATCCTCAGGAATTGGTATTAAAGGATTGTGTTTGGAAAATGCAAGTGAAGGACGACCCATAAATTCTTTAAGTGTGATGGTCACAATTAAACTAGAGAGATAGATTAACGTCCATCACGTCCTGTGTTGTGTGTGTGTGTCATATATATATCTTGAGCGCATGAGAAGAATCTAATGTAAGTAGCACCAACCTGGGCCCTTGGCATTCCTGAGATATATATCATATATATAGAAAAATAAATGTAAATATATAATATATATAGTATAATAAGTATACAGATAATATATGGCCTATAATAGCTCGCCATTCTTAAAAGCATGATGTCAATCCCGCTTGATTTAATCTTAGATATCTAAACACACACACACACACACACAGCACAAATATATAGTAATTCTGGTGGTTGTGGAATCCATGAACACTTAGTCACTTGGGTACCTCCTCTAGACATATATGAAAAATATACCACACTAGTCTTCCTAAACTTAATTACTTTATCCAGGCTGTCCATAACTCATGAAATTAATTATAAGCATATCACATATAACACACATAAGAAAACATCAACACTAAGAATAATAAGTATGAACAAAGGACTTATCCCTCTGAGATTGTTAATAATATATATAATATAGAATAAGTATATATAATAATAGAATATTATAATATAAACACAGAGGCCTAATGTTTGAAATATTTCAATGCAATAATTTAGTTACTAACATAGGTTTACCCATCTATTTTACACTTTGACAATTTTGACTGATTCCAATCACAAAAGTAAACATAAAGATTAATTATCTCCGATCATTCACACATGAATTAAAACAATTCTTCCTTATAGATGAGATGCATTTTTCCTCATGAATCTTATTGTCACTCTAGATAAAACCCTCGAGTTGAGGAGAAGGGTCAGTTGGCCTAGGAAATCTTAGTGTCACTTGAGGAGAGATCAATGTTGTTCAAGAGATAAATGTAAAATGAGTTAGGTCTAGTTCGATTACCATATTTAGAGGCATATTCAATATACATATAAAAGATATATCATACCCAAGAGTAAATTTCCATATCTGGCAGCCTACACATCAAGGATGAATCTTGATTGGTCATTGTAGTAAAGGTGGAAAGAAGAAATATAGGAAAGAAACACAATGCAGAGGGTTAGATAGACACACAATCCTATTCACTAAATCCCAGTAGAATCATGAAAAGATAAAGGAAATGAGGTGCAGAAATTATGGAGTGCATTTTAAGGCTTTCAACTCAATATCTCACAGGGACTCTCTGCTATATCATAACATAGGTAAATATGCAATCTCACAGGTACCATCTACTATCACATAACATAGGTGAATATGCAATCTCACACGTACCATCTACTATCACATAACATAGGTAAATTTGCAGCCTGGCATTGAATCCAGTAGCTACAATTACATAATTTCTAAAGAACAAAAATACACATGAACTAAAACACATAGGTAGAACACATACTACATATCCCAATGCTTGGAATCACCATAAACTTCTTCATTAATCTTCAATAAAGAAATACATCTCACAAGCCCAAACTTGTGAAATTTTCAGAACAATTACAACTTATGGAACCAGAAAATCAGACCCCTTCTAATGATTTTTTCAATAACTTTTATAGGGTGTCATAAATGATGGCACTTTAAAAAATATTCCTTATTGAGATTTTCTTAACTACCTAACCACTAAATAGCTCGAGTGTGCTACCAACACAATTGTCCTAATTATCACATAATAGTCTAAATTCTATTCTTCAAATGAGATATTTGCAAAAATATCAAAACAACATGAAATGTCATGATGGACATAGAAACATATGTCCATTATTAGCTTGCTGGTTACACTAGAAGGGATACCGGATCAATGATTCGAAGTGGAGGTGTATTAACGACTTGAGCACACTTTTGTCACATTGAAATGGGTCATGAATTTCCACCTTTGTGTCCATAAAAGTCTCAATATGACAAGAGGGTTTCCTCTCCCTAGATTTGGGGATTTTGGGCACTATTTTTTTATTTTATTTTTATCATAAGGACCAATAATTTCATGGTGGGGTATTAGGTATTACCTGGTAGGCCATAACCAATTGGGCTTAGTAGCATTGGGGGTGCTCTATATTGGCTGATGGATGAGTGGGGTAAAGAACACAAGGAGTGACAAAGGTACCCCATTGGCAATTTTTTTTTTGGAATTTCAATAGCTAGCCTGTGACAAATGTCTAGGTTGGGAACATTGTGGAGTGATGCATTGATGGAGAGACAATATGGAGAAGTTTGGGAAGGACACATGGGGTCACAGTGTTGGACAGGAAATGGGGGGGAGCCGAGGGGGGCTTGGCCCTGCAAAAATCATGCTATCTTACTGACATTGCTCCTATGTTGGTGCATTGGTGGGAGGTGTGGCACCCCTTACTTTAGCATGGTAAATGATCAATATTGGGTGCATAGTTCAACCCCCCAAATTCAATCCTAGTCGTTGATAGGAAATATCCTCTTGGATAGATTTGAACTTCCATGGGTTAGCATTAGCTTATCGACCGAGCTAATTTCTCCACCATAATTCTTACCATTATCCACATGTGTCAGATAGATAATGATTTATCCTCATAGTTACTTGTCAATTATATTTTCTTTTTAATTCAATGGTGGACCCCCTTTTACTTTTCCCTTTACATTTTATTTCTATTCTTAAGTCTTCTCCATTTTTTGCTCTAGGATACACCCTAACGTGTTGCTACCAGGAGGACGTCGCTCGCACAATTACATCCCTGATGAGCCCCATAAATGGGTAATTATATGGGCTCATTTTGCCTCCTAACATAGTTTAATCAACCATTATCTTAGCTTATTGCATGTTTTTTTATTATATTTATGCTTATGGAGTGATTTGGGTTGACCATTATGCCATGGAGTCTAATATGTGTTTAATGCAGTTTTTTATTGAATTTTGGAGATAAAGTCAAAGATTTAATGGACAATTGGAAACAATAATTTGAAGTAGACATGGGAGAGTATTTATAGGAGGGTATCCCCCTCATTTATGACTCCCCACTTCAAATTCTCCATCATGTAGCTCGGAGCACAAACTACCACATCAATGCACTAGGACGCAGCCGAGCAAGCAGAGGATAACTTCTGATTAACTCAAGTTTTGGGAGCGAAGCCTCCCTGATTTTAAGGAAAATGTTGGTAGCTTTAGTTGTATCAGTAGAGAGGCCCAGGGTCTCATTAGGAAGTTAGTGAAATTTTCAAATTTTTGTTGTAGCTTTGCTCTGCTAAACTTCGAGCTTACTTTTGTTGACAGTTTCATGTAATCCTATTATTATTTTGATAATAAAGATGAGATCCTTTTTGAGATAGAATTGAGTTACCTCAGAGGGCTGAATTTATTGGGTTAGGACCCAATCCAAGAAGCCAAGCTTCTCTTGTTTGTATTTATATTCTTTGTTTCAGTTTATGAATTAGTTGCTATTAGATAAATCTCTTTCTTGGTTAAGAATAGGTTGCTTTTGGTAAATTCGAAGGTTGTTTCCATTTAATTTTTCTATAGTAGGTCAAATAGTGATAGAAATAAGATACAAAAATGCCATCAATAGAGCCTTGGCCTCATTTCCTCCCTTTGGGACCATGAACTGAGGCCAAGACCCTCTTGCTACCACAAAAACATAGATTTGCCTTCTCCATAGGATTTCTAGTGTTGCAATTTGTTAGAAGGGTAATGCTTTGCTTTAGATCTATTTCACCATGCTCATTTTTGTATTAAAATAAGCTTTCTTCCATGCTTTCTTTCCATGTAGCATTTCTCATCATTTACTTTCCTAGATCAGAGTTTAGATTAGCTTGATGCAAAATTCTGGTTTTTTTATGTATCTAGTTCCCTTGCTTGCTTAACCTTATTGTTTGATTTTCAGTTCTCTTGTAGCAAATCTCTCCTCACAACAAGTTATCCAATAAGCCATCACAATCTCTCTTTGATCTATGCCCCACAGGTTGCCCAATGTTCATTTCAAATCTACCTTAATTTTCTGCACTTTTCCATAGACTTTCCTCTCTTTCCTTGAACAAATCCGACCATCTTTCTCTCTCCTAATCATTCTTGATGGACCCTATACACCTTAAAAAATAATCCTAGCCTTCATCTACCCATTCCACCCACTTTACTACCTTCAAAACCTACAAAACTTCTCTTGGCATCCTCCTGTAGACCTCCTGTAGATCCCCTGCAGCCTCCTATAGATTTTCCTGTAGGCTTCTTTTTGAAGTCTGATTGTGGGAAAAGCCTCCAGAAGGCCACTTGAGACCTCCTAAGACCCATCCACACTATCCTACACCTCTAAAAATCCCAAAGTCACCCTCCATTGCCACCTAATTTCTGCCACATTCACAATCAAATAAATTAGATGCATAACAATTTCACATAAAAATACACAAAAATCCAAAAAGATGTTTTTCGCTCATTTACTTCTAGAAATAGCTTGAGTAGGTCTTGTTTACTTCCTAAGTAGGTAATGGCAGTCATTTCATGGTTTTTCATCTCTCTTTCTTCAAAAGTAGGTTTAGTTTGTTAAGTAGGGTTTGCTAGGTTTGCTTTACATTTCAGTCTTCTTTTCCTTTTTGCAAATAGAGTAGCCTCTGTAGAGCAAGTTTTCCTTTGTTTCATCACATATAGAGATTATTTTGGAATCCATAGAAGTTGGCTTGAGCTCCTAGTGATCTTGTGCAAGATGACCAAGTGACAACCTGCAGTAAGAACTAGTACTTGTGCATAAAACACCATCGCTTCCAAGTTTGTTACGAACTACAGGGTTGATAAAAGTAAAGTAGGAAGCCCAAGAGTTGCACCATTATTGCTGCAGTACTATTGCTCACCACTTTTTGGCACCGTTGCTAGGGAAGCGTTGGAGTATTTTGTGATTACTGCTTTCTTCTATTTTCTATCGCAACATTTTACTAAGTAGTTTATTTCAACAAAAGTAGAGTAGTTGTTTCTTTCAGTTTCTGCATTTCCCTACTTTCATTTTCAATTTTGCAAATTTCATTTCAGCGAATTCATTTAAGAAAAATTAGAGTAGTTTTTTGTTTCATTAATTTCCATTTTAGCAAAAGTAGATTATTCATTTCCTTGCTTTCAGTCCTACATTTCATTTGCTTTCATTTTCAATTCTACAATTTCCATTTCAACAAAAGTAGATTAGTCATTTCCTTGCTTCCAGTCCTAAATTTCATTTTCTTTCCTTCTCAGTTTTTCAATTTCATTTCAGCAAGTTCATTTCAGTTAGTTGCAATTTGTTTGTTCAATCAATTTTAGTTTTACAAGTACAAGTAGTGAAAGAAACAAAAACCAACCAAAAATATTTCCTTTCATACCTCATCGGAACAGAGATAATTTAGGAAAATTCTTGCCCAACACCCCCACTACATCACATAGCCACCCTTCTCTTTTCTTTAGTGGCAGTGATCAAGAAGAACCTTTAGGTGAACAATCATAGATATTTGAAGAACCTATAGGGGAAGAAGAAGAAGAAGACATCCCTCCTGAGACAATGGCTGAAAATAGAAATGCTAGGGGGGTTGGAGAAAGAGTAAAGGGTACCTTTCCAATCCAGGAGACCAATGGGGACACCAAAATGAAGAACATAAGCCCTTCAGACCTACCTCACTTCCATGGTTTTACTACAGAAGATTTTGACACCTTTTTGTTTGAGTTTGTTGTTATCTATCAAACCTATGATTATGTAGAAGATGAGAAAAAATTGAAACTATTTCCTTCTACTCTCAAGGATGCAGCAGTGCACTGGTTCATGGGGTTACCTGGCAATAACATCACAACTTGGGCTTAGATGCAACAGGCCTTTAACAACAAATATCGAGACTATTGTAGGTCAAAATATACCAAGGAAGAAATCTTCCGAATGACCATGGGAAGCGATGAATCCTTGGAAGATTATGAAGAGGGGTTACATCTTAGTTACAAAAGGGCTAGGTGTACACTTGAACCTAAATCTCTGAAGTTAGTTGTGCTTAGGGGAATTCTGAAAGACCTTCTAGACACCCTCCATTTACTAGCTAGGGGAGACATATACCAACTACCTTATGAGGAAATAAAGACTATCTTTAGAGATCATTCTAGAGCAGCAAGAAAGAGAGGCAGGGGAGTCAACCCATAGCCAGTACCTCCTCATCCAATTCATCCATCAAAGGTGAAATTGGAAACATGCTGGAAGATTTTAAGAGTGAGATGTTGTAGACTCTTGCCATGCAAATGGATACCTTGCATATCAAAAGGAAACCAGAGGAAGCAGAGAGGGCTTTGGCCATTTTTTGTCCTAGGTGCACTAGGAGGAATCCTAGGAATGAATGTCCATTGAACTCTATAGAGGTTTGTTCAATCTATGAATAAGATCATCCTACAGATAAGCGCCCCTCCTTTCCTGAACTTAAAGCCGTATACCAAGGGGTCGGAGGAGCTACTGAACCACTCTATTTCATGAACCAGAGGAGACTGCATGGACCTAGACCATACCAGTAAGGGATGCAAGGGACATCCCAGGCATACTACAACCCTAACCAAGTCACACCCATACCTTCTTGGGGTCCTCTTGCTCATCCTCCCTAGTCCAAGCCTCCTCCTTTGTCCTATCCATCTTAATATCATGCTGAACCAGCCGCTCATTCATTTCAATCCTATGCTCAGCCACAACCTCAGTGGAATGCATCTCGTCAGGGGTGGAGGCCCCAATACAACTCTCCTCCTGCTCTTTTGCCTCCACCACCTGCTCAACCAAAAACATTGCCTCCTACTCCTCCAAGACAACCCCAAATGCCTACCCAACTGAACCTGAACCCGAACAACAGATAGGCTCAACAAGTACAATGGGGAACCATCATGCCCCACTTATGCAGTGGAGATTCAAGAGATTAACATGCATCTAGGAATGTTCTCCCAGATAACCAGCCTCCCCCTAGGGAGGTTGAGGAAGATAAAGAGGAAAGCGAACCTAAAGCAATTCCACCCTTTCTTGAGAGACTATCTGGGATAAAACAGTCTACCGCAGAAGAAACCAAACTTCTAGGAGAATTGAAACAGATATGTGTGAAGATACCACCTCTCCAAGCCATGAAAGATGTGCCTATCTACAAGAGGTTGATCAAAGAGAAGTACTTTAGGCATCCTGGAAGGGGAAAGAGAGATGCCCCAACCATAAATGTCATAGGAAAAATGTTTGACCTGATGTTGGGGTAGGTAATCTCTCTGAAATATCTGGACCCTCGAAGCCCAGTAGTTGATGTCCACATCAATGGCACCAAGATCCCATATACCTTGATTAATCTAGGAGCTACCATTAATGTGATGAAAAAGGACACCATGCTCAAACTTAATTAAGGAAGACCACGATAATACTGCAGCTAGCAGACCACTGCACTGTGACCCCTGAGGGGATTATGTAAGATTTTATGGTCTCCATTGATTCTTCGGAGTACCCTACCAATTTCTTGGTTCTCCAGCTGAAGGAAAAGATCATTAGGTATCCTCTCATCCTGGGAAGACCCTGGTTGGCTACTGTCAATGCCTATATCAGTGGTCAAGATGGGAACATGACCATCAAGAATAAGCATATGTCCATGCAGTTAGTCCTATACCCTTCTGCCCAACTCTTGCTAGAACATGATCTACCTCTCTGGTTGGAGGAGGAGGATGAGGATGAAGTCTATTCTACACCACTTTGTGCATTAGAAATTACCATGGGGGGGGAACCGTAAGATGAGGATGATATCATTGGAGATTTAATTCAGAATCCACCCCCCAGTACCTTGCCAATAGAGGACATAGTGAAAGAAATCCAAAACAATCCCTTAACTGATCTCTGTGTGGCCGACCTGAACTCTCTGTGTGTTAAGAATATAGAGTTCATCCCAAAAAGAACCTTGAAAATTAATTCATTCCTATCCACTTCCCAAGAGAAGGAGCTATGTAGCTTATTGAGAAAACACTTGGATGTCTTCACCTGGAGTTATAAGGAGATGAAGGGAGTGCACCCTTCAGTATGTACTCATCATATATACATTAAGGAAGATTTCAAATCAGTCAGGCAACATCAAAGGAGGATGAATCTAGCCCTTAAAGACATTGTTAAGGAAGAATTACAGAAATTACTTGATGTAGGATTTATCTACCCCATCTCTGACAGTGAATGGGTCTCTCCTTTGGTGCTAGTTCCAAAGAAAAATGGTAAGTGGAGAATCTGTGTCGATTATCGGGAACTAAACAAAGAACTTAAAAAGGACCATTTTCCTTTGCCTTTCATAGATCAAGTGTTAGATGGTCTGGCGGGGAAAAAAATTTCTCCTTCCTAGATGGCTTTAGCAGGTACAATCAAATTCAAATTAGCCCGAAAGACCAAGATAAGACCACGTTCACTTGTCCTTGGGGTACCTTTGTATATCGGGTCCTTCCTTTTGGTTTGTGCAACTCTCCAACTACTTTCTAGATAGCAGTATTGAGTATATTTTCTAAATTAGTTCATGATGCAGTGGAAATATATATGGATGATTTTACTCCTTATGGTTCTAACTTTTAGGAAGCTTTATCTAACCTAGGAAAAGTCTTGGACAAGTGTATTGAAATGAACCTATCCCTCAGTCTCGAAAAATGTGAAATTTTGATCCCTAAAAGGATTGTGCTGTTGGAAATAATACTGAGAGGGGGGGGTGAATCAGTATTATTTGGTCAATTATTTTCTTTTTCAAACCCAGAACATATAAGCTACTTCAGTTAGAGAAAACCGCATATATATGCAACTATAGATAAGGAAACCCGCATATACCATACAGACTTATAATTTAAAATATTCTACAGATGTTGAACATTAATCTGTGCATCAAGATCATATAAACAGTAACCAGGAATAGAAAAATAGAGCAGAAGACAATCACACACAAGAACACAAGATAAAGGTGGAAACCCAATGTGTGTGAAAACCACCTGCTGCAATATGCCTTTATCTTTTCAAGTAGAAACTTCTTTTTACAATGATTATGTACTGGTGGAGTCCTTTACCAGTACGCAGGCTGCTACCAATAGAGAGCTACAACCCTCGCTTGTTTTCCAGCTTCTCCTAGAAGGGAGCTACAACCCCCTTAGTTCTTGTACTAGTTGAGATACTAGTACGTAGGTTGCTACCTACAGAAGACTACAACCTTCTCTTCCTTCCAGGGACCACGTTTCATAAAGTTTTAGAATGGATCCACAAATAACATCAATCATACATCAAGAATTTTTGCATCAACCAATCGCCTTTTCACCAATCAAAACTGAATCAAAATAAACACTTCTCTGACAACTATACCCAGATCATAATAACAGTAATCACACCCCACTTCTGAACCCAAAACACTATAGCAATAAACAGAAGTAGCCAGAACATAAATCAAGAGATGTACGCTACTTCACTATTCAGAAACCTATGTACAGATCTATAAATTCATTCTTTCAAACATTCAGATATTAGTTAACCTTATCAGACCTATAGATCAAGTGTGTGCCACATATCACATATCAAAATCATATAGAGATACCACTATTCCAGCCTTAAGATTTTGACCCATCAATAAAAACTTATCCTTCTCCTTGCGCTCAGGATCCTTCTTCATTCAGATTGAGATCTACACCATAACCCAATCACAGTATTCCAGATCTAGCACTTTATTAGATCTTCAATAATTCAGAGGTTACCTTGCCAAATGATCTCCTTCCCCTTTTATAGCCTTAGGCCTTTCACAATACCACGGACCAAAAACCATAACAATTCAATACCATGGACCCAATACTTGGGATCAACACTTATGACGAGATACCATGGCCCAAAACCATAGGTTCAAATCCCAAGGACTAAATACCACGGACCAAAACCATAGGATCAAAAACTGTCGGACTAATACCATGAACCAACCATAAGATTTCCCATGTGCGTGCGCTTTTCTCTGCATGAAAGTGCGTGAACTTTTCTCTGCACGAAAGGAAATTTTCTCTGCATGAAAGTGCATGAAATTTTCTCTGCATGAAAGTGCGTGAACTTTTCTCTGCATGAAAGGAACTTTTCTCTTCATGAAAATGCGTAA
>APFE030132819.1:12643-80426 GCA_000404065.3 Pinus taeda
CATGAACATATGGTAGATGTAAGCTGAATATCTGAAGACCCCCTGTCTGTCCACTTTGGTCAACTGATCATGAATCTTATTGGCTATGAACTTAGCAAAGTTGTACTTTTGGGCAGGGGGTTGGTATGGGCTGTAAACAGACAACAGTACTAGCATGGCTCTATCCACATGCTCACTGTTTTGGTACCCCAGCACATAGGCTATCATGTCTAGTAATAGCCTGCCTACATCATTGAATTGATCATTCAGATAGGGAGGTGGCTCTGTAGTTTGGCATTCAGGTCTCATGAAGTTCCTGATGATCTTTTGCAGCTCTTCACTGGTCATCTTGTCACCAGCGTCCATCAAATAATTCATGGAGAATGGGATCAGCAACTCTGTCTGATCAAAGTGTAACATCTTGTTTATGGAGTCAGCATTGATGTAAAAGAGGATCCTCCCTGATGGGGTGCTGACGGCTCTGTGCTGGGCATCATAGTGTTCAGCACAGAGGTGAATGATTTCGGGGAAAACATTCACAGGTGGGAGACAGTAATAGGGCAGGTTTGACTCCCAGACCCCATGTGTACCATGCCCATCCTTATAGTCTTCCCTCAGCTTACTGAAGGTCTGCAAGAAGTCCCTGTTTCCTTCAAAGTCTCCAATGAGACCATCCTTGTCTACTAATGTCAAGGCCTCCAGTTCCTTATTTGTTTGACTTTGTGAGGCCACACTGATGGATGAGGTTGCAGGAGATGCCATGATAGAAGCTAATCTGTAGAGATAGGGGCAATGGTTTTGACAAGTTCTTAAAGAGTTTAGCTGCAGGTCAACTATTGACACAGTGAGGTGTCCTTCCTTTAGTGGATAATGCAAGCTGGCTTTTGTGTTTTGCTTTGAAATTCACAGGGATGTGAGTTGTTAATGAGAGATTGCAGAGCTAGTGAGGCTTCTTTGGTATGACAACAGGTGGCCTGTACTTCGCAAAAGGGAACAATGCCTAGTACCTCGGGGGGAATTTCGGGGTCTTTAGCCCGCGAAACGAGCACTCTTCTGTCGAATTGGGGTTTAGGTGTGCCGCAGATTACTTGGTTTCACTTTGTGTGACAGGCAGAGCTGAATTCCAAGAGTTTAGCTGGTGCTTAATGGTGAATTTTTACAGAGAATTGAAATGCATGGGCGAAGTAGGAAACCGGCTAAATACCTGGAAAAACTAGCTTGGATGCTTGCGAGCCGGCTGTGGAGGCTTAGCACAGTCGAATTGTGGACTTGCAACGGTTGAAATCTTTGAATTTGTTGGCTGGAAGACAAATTTCGTGGCAGCTGGTTGTCAACAGCTCCTTCTTTTACGCATGAAAATGACTTAAAACGGCTCATTTGGCCATTTATAACGTTGAATTTCGAAAAAAGCTGCTATTGGCGCTTTTCCGCCGATGACGTCAGCATGACGTCATGGTGGGCCCATAGTACGGTGGTGACGTGGCGCTGACGTGAGAGCCAGGGTGGCAGGACACGGTGGTGGGCTGATGTGGTGGCAGGGCTGCGTGGAGGGCCACGGGGCGCGTGGGCGGACAAAGGTAAGGTGACGTCAGGATGGTGTTAGAGTGACGTAGGAGGGAGAGCGGTAAGCTGGATGGTGGTAAGCGGGTTCCCCGCACCACCTTTGGGGCAAATGCGGTATCGGGGAGAGGGCTCCGAACAACCCCAGCGCCCGCCACGCGTCCTTGTACGAGCCCCAAAACCATTTTCCCCGGACGCTAAAGGCCGGCAGATCGGGGAGTAAGATTGACTGCCCACCTTTGGATCTAATCGGCGGAGATCGGACGGCTGGCGGGTCCTCCGACGGGTCGTGCAGGTTGGGAAGGGGCTCGCCATGTAATTATAATATTTATTTAAATATTTGGGCGGGGAACTTTGGGTTTTATGGTTTTTTTTCGGGTTTTATCATATTTTGAAAAAAGGGTTATGGGTAGGAGGGGTTTCATTATGATCTTTCTTTGCAAATGAGGGTTATATGAACAAAATGACATGGAATGGGAATAGAGATGACCTGGGAGGTTCATCAAAGTGACCAGGTGTCACTTTGATTCCTTTTTGAACAGACCATATGGCTATAATGCCAAGGGGAGGGATATTTATACAAATTTTGGGGTTTATACACCGTGGTGTTAATACTAGTAGGGAAGGGTAAGATAGGGGAATTACATAATAGGATTAACTGTTAATGTGGGGGGAAAATATGGATGAGGATCAGTACAACCAAGTTTTCTTGAAAATAACTTAGTGTAAAGAGTAGATCAAAATGAAAAGACTTTTTGCACAAGAAATGTGGCTTTTAAGGCCATAAGAACATCACAAAGCCATAAGCTTCTCTGCTCTACACAACTTGAGAAAGGGTGTTAATAATGAGTTATATACAAATGAAAACAGGGAAATTAGTCATGGTCCAGTGTGTTGCTTTTCCTGTAGATGATTAGCAACTTTGGTCTTGAAAGAAACACCACTTCTGCAACCCCATCTACCTACCCAACTATTTTGCCTAACATTTTTATTTCTTCTTGTAGGGTGCACTTAGGCTAGCAAACCCTTTAAGTGCCTTTTCTTTTGCATTGGCCTTTTTGCTTTCATTTCCTATCTAAGGCTACCCTTATTCCTTCCAAGGCCCCAGATTAAGCAGTTGGGAACCTTAGCTTCTCTACCTAGCTACTGATCTGCCAAGATTAAATAGCTTGGACAGATTTCTTTCTCTATTCTATAACATAAATTGAAAACATGGCATGATCCAGTTTCGACTGTTGGGTCATCCATAAAACTTTTGTGAATATGCAGGCCTATATACACCTCTTCTTTTCTTGCAAATATGGAACCTTTGTAGCAGCAAAAGTGGAGCATATTTGGCACTTATATTTACCAATCATGAAATATGAAACCTATTGGTATAGGTATCCAACACCCCCCCATATATATCTATATCTCCCTCCATCTCTCCTTATTTTCCACTCTATCTCAACCCCCCAAACACACAAGCTATTTTAGTTCATATCTATCAGTCTCTTTGTCCCTCTCTTCCTCTCTCCATCTCTCTCTTCTTTCCTCTCTTCACTTTCCATCTATATCTCTATCTCCATTTGCCTCTCTATATCACCACCAAAACATACACTCTATTTATTCAATATATCTACCTATTCTTCCCTCCTCCTCTCCCTCCCTCTCTCTCTCTCCCTCTCTCTCTCTCTCTTCCCCTTCTCTCCCTCTCCGTTTCTTCTATCTCTCTTCCCCACTTCTTTCCTATCTCCCTCTCTCTCCATCCTCTTTTTCACTCCCTCTCCCTCTCTCTCTCTCCACCTTTTTATTTATATTTGTTTCTTCTTACCTTTGTTTTTGTCCCCCTCCAACTCCATCTCTCTTTCCCTCCCTCACTCCACTCTCTCACATCCTCTCTCTCTTCCTTCCTTCCTTTCTCTCTCTCTCTCTCTTACTGTTTAGCCTCCAACTCTCTTACTATATCCCTCCCTCTCTCCTTCTCTACCCCATTCTCTCCATCTCTCCTTCTCTGTCTTTATGTCAATCCCAAACATACACACTCTCTCTCCATCTCTCCCTTGTTACTCCCTCTCTCTCAACACTTCATACTCTCTATGTATTTCTTCTTCCCTCTCTCTCTCCCCCTCCAAGTCCATCTCCCTATCCCTCCCTCTCTCCTCCTCTCTCTTAAATCTTCTCTCTCACACTTCTTCTTTCTCCCTTTCTTTCCTACCTCCCTCTCTCTTCCCCCATCTCTCTCTCTCTCTCTCTCTCTCTCTCTCTTTCTCTCTCTAATACTTCCTCTTACCCCATCACCCTCCTTCTCTCTCTCAAGTATTATCTCTCCTTCTTCCTCTCTCTCCCACTCTCTCTCTCTCCCTCTCTCTCTCTCTCTCTCTTTTCCCTCCAATACTATCTCCCCCCCTCTCTCTCTCTCTCTCTCTCTCTCTCTCTCTCTCTCTCTCTCTAACTATGTTACTATATCCCTCCCTCTCTTCTTTTGCCTCCTTCTCTCGCCCCTTCTCTCTATCTCTCATTGTTTGTCTCTTTATCTCAACCCTAAACATACACTCTTTTTCTCCATCTCTCCCTTGTCACTCCCTCTCTGACTCCACTTCTCACTCCCTATGTCTTTCTTCTTCCGTCCCTCTGTCCCCCTCCAACTCCATATCTCTATCCCTCCCTCTCTCCTCCTCTCTCTCATCCCTCCTCTCTCACCCTTTCTCTCCTACATTTATCTCTCTTCCCCTGTCTCTCTCCCTCTCTCTCTCTCTCTGTCCTCCAATCTTCTCGCAATCTCCATCCCACTATCCTCTCTCTTCCCCCTCCATCTTTGTGTCTCCCTCTCCCTCTTTTACCCATGCCTACCTCTCTCTCCCTTTATTCCTCCTCTCCGCTCTCCTTCAGTTTATCTCCATCTCTCCCTTGTCACTGCCCCTATCTCTCCACCTCGATAACTTTATGTCTCTCTTCTTACCTCCTATATATATAGAGTTAATATATATCATGAGATAATAATATATATTATAGTATAAACAAAGTTAATAATTATTACAAAGTTGAATTGAAATCTAATAATATCAAGTATTATGATATTTCTAATATGAATATTAGATTTAAATTAATAATATTAGTTAATAATAAGTGATATTTTAGTATTAATATTATCGTTAATAGTATTTTTTGCATGGTATTAATAATAATTTGGCCCATGAAATTTTTCCCATAGTCTTCACCTAAATATAACCTATTTTTGGAGTGTTAGTAAGTGTAAAGAGGTTTATGGAGCAAATATAAAAGGAGGCTTTATTTATCTACCATACCTCTTGTTTATTTATATTTTGATTTATTTATCATATTTCTTTTATTTACAATCGTATTTGGCCCATAGGCTTTGTATATAATTAGATGTTGATTTCTAATCTTATTTGATATGTTTTTATTTATTTACCATACATCCTTATACCTCTTTTATATTTATTTATTTATCATACCTCTTTTATAAATATGGTAATTGGCCCATGGTATTAATAATTATGCGTCACAGAGGATCCACCTAAATAAAACCAATTTTTTGGGTTTTCATAAATATAAAGAGGTTAATGGAGTAAAGATAAAAACAGGTTTTATTTATTTACCATACCTCCAGTTTATTTAAAAATATATATATTTACCATACCTTTGCAGTAAATATAAAAAAAGTATTATTTATTTACTATATTTCTCGTTTATTTATATTTTTATTTATTTACCATAGCTCTTTGTTTTACTATTCATAAACCTCTTTATATTTTAAATTATGTTGCCTTTATACATAATAATAATAATTAGATTGATTTAAATAGGGCTGACATTAGATTAACAATGTTAAATTTTGAATATTACGTTTACATTTACATTTAAGTTTTACATGTTTTATGTTTTTACACGAGATTACCCATGGGCAAAATAATTATTTTATTTTTAATTGAAATTATAAATAACATTGAAAATAAATAAATAAGAAAAAAAGTTTTATATTAATTAAAAATAAAATAAAATTGAATTAATTGAAAGTTAAAATAATATTTTTCAATGAAAAGTTGCTTTCTATTTTGAAAGAGAGTAAAGAAATTTGTAACTATTTTATTTAAACTTTGAATTACAAATAACTTAATAACTACCAACTACCAATCGTAGGGGTTATAAATCATCTTGCTTTGATAACTGGCGATGTAAAGGCATTATTTTACATCTGGCACTGTGTCTACCAAGGTAACACCTATCCAAATATCTGGGAGGATAAAACTAATCTAGATCGTGCACCTAGATTTTCAGTGGATCCATGTGTTTGGTGCCCCTGAAAACCGACATCTCAATCATCAAATTGATTTCAGATTCTCTCGGGGTTGAACTAACAACAACTAGTTGGGAACTAGAGAAAGAGAGATGCACTGAGTTGTTGAAACCTGGAAAAAAACTAGTAGGTTTTTAGATTCAAATTTCCTCGTAATGGAGACATGGTGGGTGCTTAAGATGTTGGTTACAGGTCTGGTAGTTTCAACTATTGCTGATGGATCAATGGAGCTCGAGGTTTCATCGAAAGTTAGTCATTGACAAAGTTGAAAAAAACTTTGGATTCAGTGTTTGATTACTCTCACATTATTGTAGAGCTAAATCAAATATTCAGCTTGCAGAATGATTGATCCATTCATTACACACTGTGGTAAAGGTCAAATATCTTTCTCCTTGGCCAATCCAAATTCCTTGCTCGATCTGGTGAGCAATTCTTAACAAAGTGTGAAAAATCATTTCGTAATTAATTTTAGATTTTTTGGAGTATTTCCATATTAATTTTTTTTATTAGATTATGTTTTTCATGTATATCTGGAATATGATATTTGATGGTTCCAAATTTATATTTCACATTTTTTAATTATTTAAATCATATTTATCTGATTTTTCTGGAGCTTCTCTACATTATTTATTTTTCTTGGGAAATTAGATCTTCCATATATGTCTTCAAAACTTTGACTCAAAAAACCATTATCTGTTTTCTCTTAAATGTGTTATTTTTTTTGGTTGAATTAAAATTGTAGATATTGGCAGACATGGTTGTGAATGCGACTTTATCGGCCATGGCTAAACATGCAGGAAAGCATGGCATAAAGTTTTATCAAGTTACTTTTGCAGTGGTAAATCCCACAACAATTAAAGAATTTTAAAAAATAATATTTGAACATTTTAAATCTAATGGCATAAAGGTTTATCAAGTTGCTGTTGCAGTGGTAAATCCCAGAACAATTCAAGAATTTTTAAAAATAATATTTGAACATTTTAAATCTAATCCCTACATTGATCGCAAAGGAAACCGAGTAAAATTGTTGAAGCAATTGACCTACGTTAATACTATGGAGAATTATGGGCAGGTTCTCAACACAACGGTTAGTTCACCAAACAACATAAGTTTTAATGATACTCTGTTTTTCCTACTTGAAATTTTGATGAACATAAATTGAATTTGCAAATTTAAAAGTTTACTCATGTAAATTTTACTTTGAATAGAATATCTACATATAATCTTTGTTCAAGGAGTAGATTCGTTATTTAATCTAAAAAATTATCGATTCACCATAATTATAAAAAAAATATACATAAAATGAATCATTGCAAGCTAATAGCCATATTGTAGATAGCCAAGTCATCAATATCATCTACAAAATATATGTTATAGCAATTGAAGCACCTGGAAAAGATCTACGAGCCACGTGCATTCTACAAAGGAAGGTGAACTATGTGCAATGGAGATGAAATTCAAATTTGTTGGTGTTGTATCGTTTTAAACATTTTGATTGGTAAGCAAGAAGCATACATTAATAATTTTTTTAATATATTTGTGCAAATTCGATACAATAGTGAAAAATTATTTCAAGGGCTCTCTCAAGATGAACCAGATAGTTTCAGATTTGATGTTAATATTATCGAGTGGAAAATTTACATTAGAAATATTCATATTCCCTGACTTCGTGAATATATCTTAAATGGGTGAATATGTATGGATCACAATGGTTACAATAGCCATATGAACACATCAATTTTCACTTAACTGGGTTGACTATTTCTAGGAGAGTGATGGGTGCTATTGGAGCAGAAAGTTGTCCGGATATAAATGGAGTGGTGCCAATGTGAAGGTTGAACTCATTTCCACCAGCAATGATCTCATTAATGTTGTGTTTACATTGAAGGAGGTACTTACACGTTTACAAATATTACTCCAAGGAAATATAGGTTGGTTGCTTCCCATCATGAATACATAAACTTCATCAATCCTCGATCAATATACAAATATCAGGTCATGTCAAATCCCACTACATTGTTTTTCAAAAAAGAAAGGCCATGATATTTTTCTCTCTTTTATTTTGTTTGATATGCATAATAAGTTTGGAGATTCCTTAAGGATGAGTTTTCAGAGAACACAGTAGCCCTCCATGAAATCAAATGTGAAGAACTGGAAAGAGTGGGCTCTCTGAGCCAATTATTGAACGGAGGAAGAAGATACAAGATCATACCTAATGTCGATCCTAGCTAGGATGGTGCTATGCATGAGGTACAATGATTGAGGTTTATATTTTATATAATATTCTCTTTCAAATATTTGATTCTCATGTTCTCTTAAAAATTGTCCAAAGAGGCTCTCGATAGATGGAATTGGGCGTTGGAAATTTGGTAGTAGATGACATCTTTTTTGTCCCAAGTTATGATATGGATGGCTTAGTTGTTTCTCAGGGTAACCATATTTTCGATGTTCATGTATACCCATATTCAGATGATATCCATGAGGTGAAGTGCCCTCAAAGAAGCTCCTTCACCAAATCAAGCGCTTTGTCATGCATTATCTGATGCAGATGGAAAATTTTCTTTTAATTTTTTTCCACGTGGAAAATAAATGTTGTTGCCATTCTACAAGGGTGACAATTTAATATCTGATGTTTCACTTCCATCTATAAAATTTCTTGTTGAGCACAATCATGTTAATATATCTCAGCCATTTCAGGTTACAATTTTCTCAGTTGGAGGACTTGTGGTGACTTTTGAAGGAGTCTGTTTTGAAGGCCTTAAGATATTAGTTGATGGATGAGAAAGAGCTACAACATATGTCAAGAGATATTAAAAACTTGATCATGCAACATCCCCAAGTGTCAACTTGACTTGACACATGGTCTAGACAGTGTTAAGCCTCAACTAAAGAGGATTGATGATATGGGAAACTTCTTCTTCAAGGTTCAACCAGGTTATGATCGAATATCCCCACAAACCACAACAACAAAATGTGATTTGGTATTCAATTTTCACCATCACATATTGATGTGGAAGTAACTAGACCAATGTTTGGCATTCAATTTATAAAGGCCCTTGTTGATATCTGTGGATTGGTGATATGCAAGGAAGGATGTGACTCCTCAATTTCTATATCACTTACTTCTATAGCTATTGAACTCTGGGTTTAGACAAGCTTAACTCTTTAAGTTTAACAAATGATAGAAATGACTTCATATTTAAGTAAGTCCTACCTAGTGCATTGCGTCTCAAGGTAAAACATGGACTTTCATATGATTTGTTAGATTGAGATGATGATTGGTGTTGGGAGAGAAAGGTTATTGACATCAATGTTGGTGTTTCTAATTATTCAGAGATAGCGTTTATCCAAAAGGGCTACTGGTTGCATATTATGTCTACTCATCCTGTGGCTTCTTACATAATACAACCAAACAAAGAACCCATGAATTTGTTTATTGAGAAAGGATAGTAGTAAATCTGCTTAGAAGATTCTCATGTGCACATTGCTTCATTTCTTGAACTTGTGCATTTTCTTTGTAATGTCTTCATTAGAATTCAATGTATAAAACCATAAGCCTATATATTTGACTAGTGAAAAATATCTATTGTGTGGTGAAATACATGTTGATTCAAGTCCTTATCCCAAAGAAAATGAGTTGTCTCAAAGCATTATTGTAGAGATATATCAAAAGGACGATGCATTTATAGATATGATCAATAATGTAAAACTTGTTTCAAGGGATAATGGACCAAGAAGCATTGTTGTATATCAGTACACTCACTGGGCCAATCTTGAATATGAAATGGTCTTTGTTCTGAGAGATAAAAGGAATGCTAGTGAGAAAAGTAGTTTTGGAAAGGTCTTGCTTTATCCAAGAAGTCGACACGTTTCTTTTAAAACTAATGGGTGCCAACCTGCTATTCCTTATTTTGTGGGGTGCCCAGGAAAGTACATTCAGGGTCAGTGCTACAAGCAATCCTAGGCATTGACATTAAAGTAATTTCTCAAAATGAAAGTAGTAATGGTCAGTTAAAAAAGGGCGACATGGTTCTTCAAACTTCGATAGGATCAGATGGTCTATTTTTGGGTGGTCCTTTCTATGATGATACTGAGTACTATGTTGAAGATTCCAAGGGATACCATTTAAAATAACTTGCGTAGGACCCCTTTTGAAGCTTAGCTGTATGCTCCTCCAATTTGATCAAACAACCCATTCGACTAGCCAAACCATAAAGAATATTCAATTGTTATTATTCGATCTTTTGTGCACTCACTACATTTGTGGTCCTCAGCAGAGGAATCACTAAATTTGTATTGAACAATTGCTAAATATGGAAAAAACCTCTTCAATCACATTGCTTCAAACTACAACCATGTAAATCTATGTTTTACTACTACTTTCAACGCTTTACAATGAAACCAGTGTAAATGTAGGTTGTATGTGGATAAAATATAAACCAATGTAAACACAGGTTCTCTTGTATTTATATGCAGGGGCATACATGATGAAATATTTGAGAGTGAGTGGGATACTATTTCAAGAGCCTTTGTGCTCTATCCTGAGACTCAATATGCAACGTGGAAGTAATTTGACCATATTGAAATGTAGTCATACCCTGAAAACACATACAATTTCTTTATGGACATATTGATTGAGATGATGGGGAGCTTCAAATCATTAAAGGAGTTGGTCATATGTGTTGTTCCTTTTCTTAAAGAAATATGTATCTTCTCAATTTGTTGTTTGAGAGGCTTTCTAATCTCCAATGTTTTTTAATGGGTGACAACTTTATCTTGTTAAAAATAGAATTTGTTCTTTTCTTTTACATGTGGAACGAACAACATGTTTCAATGTTTAAGAATGTTTGCATTTTCTACATAGTTGTCAGGTATAGCATACGTTTTTTTTATACAAAGCATATATTGATGTAGTGTAGGTTGACTATTATGTTTTGGTTCATTACTATGTCATGTTTGTAGATTCAGTATATCCAATAGATACGAAACAAAACCAGATAACGACTTTGTTTCATATCTATTCCTTAATGAAAATATACACTACCTAAATTAAAAAGTTTAACCTGCTATAAGATGTGAAAAGACAATAAAATTCTTTCATGGTTTTTTTCCATGATGCTCGTAATGAATATATATGTTTCTTACCTCATAAATGAGTGCAGAGTTGTATTATTCTAGTTTTGAAATGCAATTCAGGAACTTTCAAAATATCCCATACCTCGACATCTCAGATCGCCACTCTCTCATCTCCGTATATACAGGTTTATGTATACATAATTGAATTTCATGATAGGGAAATCATTGTATTAGGTTGCTTTCTTCAAAGCAACCTTGCTTTAGAGATGATAGAACTTCCTTTAATTGATGACTTGAATTATGATGATCTATGATATGTAAAGTTTTTGGAGGAAGTGATGTATTTGAATAGAGTTTCAAGGCAAGAAAGGATATTGTTATGAGAATCTTCTTTTTAAATACACGCTTCAAAATCTTTAAACCGTTGACTAGTAAAAAGGCTTTCTGGCTTTATTTTCTTATTGTTTTCTTTACGAAAGGGTATGACCAATGTAGGATGTATGTGGATATGAGGATTAATTCAACTATGGATACGAGCATGTGGACACCTGTGGAATGACCTGCTTAGTATCGGGAAACATTGAGTATGGAAGTGGATGATAATGTCATGGCATGGGTATGCGGCATTTTGTCCCATTTTCATCTTTTTTATCATTTGTTGTTTGCACTGCTTCTAATAGTCAGTTTTAATTATTTTTCTTTATATCATTTCTATCATTAACATTCCATTTTTCCCAGGCAAGGTAACATTTTCGGTTGCTTTAGATGAGCAGCATGTAGGATTAGGATGTTCCCAATGAGTTTTGAACATTTGTCCAATATGTCTTGTCGATTTTGCATTGTTATTGCAGGTTATCACTTTAATTGTTGTTCAGTTTGACATTTGATTGAGAATGAAATTCAACGCTTTTATAAATTATTTGTATGTTAATTTTTAAAAGTATTTAAAAAATTTGTCTTCCATAGACTCACTTTAAACAATGGATTTCATGCTACTAGGTTTAAGGTTTTGGTTATGTATTTGATTAAAATTTTCCAAGATTTATATCATATCTCGAGTGTGATGTTTGGGTTATTTATTTGGTCAAAATTTCCCATGATTTACATCATATCTCAACATTTTTAAATTCATGCATTCATTCAATTCAAATGTAACACATGACGACAAGGACAGGGCCTATTAAGCTCACTAACTCTGTTACTATGCTTCAGGAATCATAATTCAAATGGACTCTGAATTTGGTTATTTTACTTCACTAAATAGTATTAAGCAAATTCTCTAATTCAAACTCAACCCCAAGTCATACTCAAAATTTTGACATGTGAATAACATTGTCTCGAGAGCAAGTTTGACACCCAAGTCCTTGAAAGTCAAACAAGATAGTCCATTTTTTTTTAAATTGATCATATCCTTCAATTGTTAGCTCTTGGACTCCTTCATTAAAGAAAATATCATTCTATGATCTTGATAATTGGTCTATCAAAAATGGATGGGGAAAAATATGAGTTAAGGAGTAGAGAAAGAAATTTTCTTTGACATTGCCTAGAATATTTTGAACATTTGGGGGCACATCACGTGACACTACCATCATCACACTGACATTTTTTGGTAAAGTTCCACTACAAGAGGCATCCACTGATTTAGTTTCCTCGACCTGTGACCGTAAAGATGATTCTTCCTTAAAAAAATTCCTAGATGATGATAATATTATACAGTCCTTATCATCATAAAGTATGGATTTTCTTTATTCACCCGTGATCCACCTTCCCCCTCCCAATTCTATATAAGGATTAGTTTCTCTTGCATGCTTCCCTCTGATTGTGAAGATATACCCATACCTGAAATGCTCATCTTGATCTTTGTTCTTATGCTTCTCTTCTTCTTCTAAGCTAAGAAATCGGGAAAAAATTACCTCCCTACCACCAGAAATAGATAAGCCATTTTTCCTACACTATATTTCAAGCTCCACAAGAGGAATACTAAACAATTCTTGGGTTGCTCCCTCTCCAATCCCCATAGCAACATCTTGATTTGGACTAGATCCATCTGTTCTGTCCGTAAGATTGGATTCAAAACTATCAAGGTTGTTCAATGGTGGGGCGTCTCCGCAAATTGAATCAAAGGAAGGGACACCCGAATTTCCAAACCAAAGAAAGATAGCTTTATTTCCATTCACATAAGCATATGAAAGAAGAAACTATTCTGACCAAACCTGGAGAACTTTCATCACTCTATCCTACAAGGACACCATAATATAAATGTCAAAAAATTCACAAAAAGATCCACACAGTCATTACACTAATTATGATATCTTTTTTTTACGCGTAAAAATTACGAGCCTCCTTGCTAATTGATGACCAATAAGCGACTTGATGTTAATACATGATCTATTTCCATCATTACTCTCCTCAACATGTTCTATTATTTAGAGTGAGATTTTGTGAATTGGCAGGCATGTTTTTCCACATTTCTGTTTTTATATCCCACACAATTCCAATCCTGATAAATTTTGCCTCCTCTACTTCCGTAGGCTATATGTGTTAAAGACGGTATAAAACACTAATGATATGTTCTTTTTCCATAATTTTTTCTCATTTTTTGGGTGAACTCAGTGGAAACTTTATTCTTGCCAATTATGTGGTAGGAAATAATGTTCCATTATTCTTTTTTATCATCTCTTCTTTATGAGTTAGCATGCTTCTATTGTACTAGTTCGTTACGACTATGTCATGTAAAGATAAAGTTGAGTGGTTTTTACATTTGATTTCCATTATTGTCAATAACTGAATATATAAGTTTTCTGTTAAGTTGAATGATGGGACAACACACTTTGATTTCTACTAGTGCTCTCTTTTTCATATACTATCACAAGGGCAAAAGTACAAAATCACTTTTCTTTTTACCTGGATAAGAAAATAATGAAAATTTTGTATTTTGTAGTGACAATGATAACTACGTATTGGAGCTACACCTTGAGTGCTTTAATTCATCCTTTCCTTACCTAGCACAACCATCTTCTATTGGTAACATAGTTAAAATTTTGAACCAACATTTGCCTTCAGTACTATTTCATGATGAACAAAGAACACAACCATTGTTGGATTTCCTTCGAGCACAAAAATACCAAAGCCATGTCATTTTTCTTTCCTTGGTTAATGAGAAAAACTTATGGCAGAGTAATTTCTATGGTGTGAAGTTTTATTAGAGGCATTCTTTGTTTATTTGTTTTGGTTAGAAAATGGTTTTTTCTTGCTTTTATGTGACTTTCAATTTATCATATCTAGCATGTTGAGAAATGGGAAAGAATAATGTGTGACATTTATCTTGCAAAAATTGATGTTGAATGAAAGGATATAGAGTTTAATCAAGCTACAATCTGCTTTGGTAAAGGTAGAGGGACATCTTAAAAAGTTACCTAAGAATACACCATATACATAGTTTGAACATAAGTAATATATGGACTTTTCATTTGCATATATGTTCCTTTTTCTATCTAAGATATCACAACAAGACAAATATTAATATTGTAGAAATTTTTAAAGGACCTCGTTGAGGTCAATTTTTCTGATGTTCTACTTGATTGATGCATGCTCATGATAGGAAGGCTTTAAATACGAATTAATATTTTACCAAAACAAATTATATTCAAATTTTATACATATAAAAGATAAAAACAAATGTCAATTCCTTCTTTTGATTGTTACTTGACTCTAGTGTGGGCAGGTTACATGAAATGTGATTGGAAAAGGGATGGGAAGACAATATAGAGATCATGTCTTGGATATGATTCATTTGTTGTTGGAGATCCTTTGGGAACTTCAACCATCAACTTTGGAAATGTTTCTAGTAAGTATTCCTATGGTTTTTAAAGTTGTCATTCTTTCACCTCATGGTTATTTGGGCAAGCAAATGTTTTAGTAATGCATGATAAGATATCGATCGACAGGTAAACAATTATCTTATCATTGCAATGTCCATTCCATGATATCCTCTCTTTACTATTTGATTGTATTTAGAATGTTTATTTTGATTTTGCTTTACATTTTAACTCTAAAATTGAAAGTACTTGCTATTATGACTGTTTAAACAACAACCAAAGCTTGAAGATGAAATTAGTATTACACTGTATTGTTTGAAATCTTTTTAACTATTTTGTATTGAAAGATTTTCACGATTATTTGAAAAGTTTACTTTCATGTTGTTATTTGCAAGCATTTTGTTTATATACTTGACTAAGCATTAGAAAAAAAAAATTGTTGCGAATAAAATGACAAGGATTACACATCACACCTCAAATTAATTTTCTTAACAAGTTATTTAGAGCTTGGGCTTTCTAGCATGTAACTTAGTTGACATGATTGTGCTTAATCTTTCCCTGAAGGTTGAATACTAGGTTACTAAGGTATTCTTTTCTATGGTGAATTTAATTTATTTATACAAGTTATCTAGCCACATAGTGCCCACTATCACTCAACTAAAGAAAACTTGTGCAAGTTTGTTGCTTTTATGTTGAAGAATGGCTTTAACATTGTTGATGTTGAGGTATATGTAATATAAATCCTTTATAGTCTTATTTCATTTATATTCTAGTGTTCATTATCTTTCATGTATTACACTCTACATTATAGGTTCTTTTGTTTCCAGAAAAGGAACTCAGTATTGATGGTAAGCAGCAGGATTTGAAGAAAGAGGAGAACATTAACACTGGAGCGACAAATTGAAAAGGAGAGAAGAAAACCGGTCTAGTGGTACCCTTAAAGCCAATATCCCACATAAGACACACACATAGAGACTGATGTTCAAGTCTTCATCGTTGGTGAATTCACCTACAATGACTTGACAATACAATGATAATGTTTCATGGTGATGAAACAACATTTCATGTGTAAATCATAGTCCAACCAATGTTAAGTTGGAAACTCATATTATAATAATCAACATTTCATATAATATAATTTCTATGGTTGAAATTATTTATAGTTGACTTAATATTGTTTAGTATTTTAACTAACATATGTAATTTTGAATTTCATATTAGATGAACCAATTCACATTGTATGATGTTTTTTAATTTAGTCGCAAAATCATACTAATTAATATATGTTGCTAATTTAATAATGAACACATAAAATCAATCTAAAACTACTAAATTAGTAGTTTATATTGATTAGTGATGAAAACAAATAAAATGCATATGCGACTAAATTTATAGTTTATAATGATTATTAATGAAAATAAATGAAATGAATATAAACTACTAAATTAGTCGTTTATATAATGAATATGAAACTACGAAAAAAAATATAATTGACTACTGCAAATGATTAATTTTTCATTACAAATGATAAGTAAATTTTGCATATATATGACTATTAGTAGCTAATCTACAGTATCTTATAACACGACAAAAAATTAGTCATATTTATTTGGTCATTAATTGGTTATCTCATATTATCATATAGTAATATATTTTATTGTATATTTGGTCATTAATTGTCGCAATTACTGAGTAAATCAATAACTAAATTAATGACCAAATTTATGACTAAATACACTGCTAGATGATAAAATTAAGAAAATCAATTAATCACTAAGATAAAAATGACTAAAAGTTGGTCACATTATAAGATATTGTAAGTTAGCTGCTACTGGTCACCGACTGAAAAATAGTCATCTATATGCAAATTGTAGTCATTGTTTTAGTAACTAATTAGCAATTTTGTAGTAATTTATTAAGATGGAAGTGTTCTTACCCCTAGCCTTCGACAACCTACAAGGTTGACAACACTAAAATTGGTAGAAAAAAGAGAAAAAGGGATTTGTTACAATTGTGATAGAAAATACACTAAGTGTGGTGAGAAGAAATTATTTTACATAGATTGTGAAGAGGAGGAAAAAAAGGAACAAGAAACGTCAAAAGAGGAACATATACACCAAGAACAAACCCTATAGAAAGAAGAAATTAATCCGACCATATATTTTAATTCATTGACTGGAATTACCACTCAAACTATCAAGATAGAAGGACATATCAAGAAGAAAAAGGTAATATTGTTGATTGATTTGGGCAATACCCATAATTGTATTCATTGCAAGTTAGCCAAGGAATTAAATTTCTTCCTATATCCAACACCACAGTGTCAAGTGATGGTTGTGATGAGCCTCATCATTGGGTAACTATATGGACCTTAATACACCTCCTAGCTTAGTAAAATTAACTCGTGTCACAATTTATTACATGTTTTGATTATATTTTGTTTAATGAGATGAGTCAAAGTGAGATGTTATGCCTAGTGGACTAATGTGCATTGAATGCAGGCTTCTGAGAGAAAATCAGGGAATTTCGGCAAGATTAAAGGTTGAAACTCAAATGGATAAGGAAGAGAGATTGTAGGAGGTAAATCCTCCTCATTTTCTCCTCCCTCATTCCAATATTCCTCCATCAATCACACTAGCTCGAAGTACAAGAAACCAAGTCATGAAGATCAAAAGGCAGTCGAGCAAGTGATAGTCAAAGAGTTAGTTCATATCAAGTTTAGGAGCCGAGCCTCCCTATATTTAAGGAAGTCATTTGAGACTTTAGTTGCATAAATAAAGAAGCCTAGAGCCTCATTAGGATTTGAATTTTTGTTGTAAAAGCACTAGCTATTTTTGAGCTCCAGACTTGTGGAAGACATTGCTATGTAATTTTCTATTTTGATAATGGAATGAGCTTCCTCTTGATCTAGTACTGAGTTAAATTATAGGGCTGGAGCTCTTGGGTTAGGGCCCAACCGTAGCAGAAAAGTATCCTCTTCTTTTATCTGTATGCTTAGATTAATTTCATAGATTCATGGTTGAATTGTCCTTGGAAGTATTTCATTGCATGTAGTCTAGATTTGATTAAGTTGTTTATTGGTTTGCTTCCATTTCTTCTTTACCTCAAAAGTAGGTTTGAAGGGATAAATGGAGCATCAAAAAGCTTTCAGTAGGTGTCTTGGTCTCACCTCTTCCTTCAGGGGTCATGATTTGAGGAAATGACCCCTATGCAGCCGCAAGAAGACAGAATTATACTTTCTCATAGAATTTGAAGTTTACAGTACTGGAACCAGCATTTGATTGGTTTCCACGTGTAGGATTTAATTACCATTTCTTCTATCTTCAGTCTTATAGTATGTCTCATCAACTGTTTCATCGTGTTCTACAAATTTTCCTCATCCATGAAGTAGACATCTAGCTCATTAAACTCTATTTTTCTATCTTATTGTAATTCTTCTTGTTTGCATGATTTTTGGGCAAATATCAATGTTTGATGTAGTGTAGTTTTTTCAGAAGAAAAGAGAGATCTCATAGTCAGAAGCCTCCTCCCATCTTCATCCATTGATGATCATTCCTTGCTTTCACTAAGACCCTCACCAATTTCATCATTTTTCAAGGAAACTTCTCCAAGCATGTTTAGCAAATCCAAACATCTCCCAACCTTGGTTTTGAGTTCTGAGTGATCCTAGTCATTTTCTCACTCCATTCTATCCACAAACCACCTTCCCTAATCCTTCCATCACTTTGACCACCCATTATTTTTCTCTCAGTTGTATCCTGTAGAAATATAGGGAATCCTTTAGGTTTTTAGGACATCCTGTAGGTTTCCCTGTAGTGGCCTATTTTAAGGCCGAATTGAGGGAAACCATCTAGAAAGACACACAAGATCACCTAAGGGTAATCCAAACCTTCCAACCATCCACTAGCATTCCTAGGCCAAATGCCACATCACCAAAAGAGATTAGTTTGCACACTTGTTTTTCATAAAAAGAACAAAAAGAAAAAAACTGATTTATTCCAGCCATTTACATGCACAGTAGTAATCTCTAATGTTTTGAACTTCCATGCTTAAGATAGTAGAACTTCATACATGTTAGATTGACATTCTTGTAAAGCATAGTTTCTCAGCAGTTAGTTAGGAAATGGTGTGTTTTTAGCATTGGCTTTCTGTCTTTTTCCTTACTGCAGCAGACCAGCTTTCTCTTAGATTAGACTTCTCTTTCCCTCATCAATAATAAAGATTCTTCTGACTCCATAGAAGTTTGGCTCAAAAAATCATAGTGGTCTCTCGCCAGCTGAACAGTGACAAAAAACATAACCATCACTTTTGCTTGTGTATACATCACTGTAATCTCCAAGTTTGTACAAACCCTAGGTTGATAAAGTAAAGTTGGTAACCCTAGGAGTTGCATCATTCTTGCTACAATACTAGTGCTCATCACTTTTTGGTGATGTTGCGAGGGAGGTGTCTAAGTAATATGTGATTACTTCTTTCTTTCTTCCATTTCTTGTTTCTGATATCCTCCTAGTAGTTTCATTTTTGCAAGAGTAGTTTAGTTTCTTTCTTTCCCATTTTGCATTCTTTTCTTTCCTTTCCATTCTGCAAGTAAGATTTCATCCAATTAATTAGTTTTCAATCAAATAGTTAATTTTCATTCAGTCTACAATTTCAATTCTGTAATCACTTTCAAAGTTTGAAAAAAAACTCAAAAAAAAACAAAAACATTTTTTCATGCCAAGTAGGAATAGGGATAACTTATGGAAACTTTTGTCAAATACCCCCACTGCTTCAAACAACCAACCTCCCCTCTTCTTCGATGGTTGTGAATTGGAAGAACCCTTAGGTTATAAACCTGAAATATATGAAGAAACTACAGGGGAAGAAGAAGAAGAAGAAGAACCATTCCTACTGATCCAATGGCTGAAAATAGAAATGATAGACGAAATAGAGAAAAGTTGGGGGTTCCTTCCCCATCAGGGAAACAAATGGCGATAGTAAGATGAAGAATATAAACCCCTCTCCCCTTCATCATTTCCATGGCTTGACCTCAAAATATCTAGATCCTTTCCTATTTGAATTTGCTATCATATGCCGAACCTATGACTACACCAATGATGAGCAGAAGTTGAAACTATTCCCATCCACTCTAAAGGATGTAGCTTTGCGTTGGTTCATGGGTTTACCTGGGGATAACATCACAACTTGGGCATAGATGAAGCAAGACTTCAACAACAAGTATCGAGACTACTATAGGTCTAAATACACTAGAGAGGAAATTTTTAGGATGACCTTAGGGCATGATGAATCCCTAGAGGATTATGAAGAAATATTCCAGCTTAGCGAAAAAGGGCCAGGTGCAGACTTGACCTTGAGTCACTGAAGCTAGTCCTACTTAGAGGAGTAAGGGAATATCTTCCAGATAAAATAAACTTGTTAGCAGGAGGGGACATCTACCAGTCACCCTATGAGGATATCAAGACTGTCTTTAGAAACCATTCTAAGGTAGCTAGGAGAAGGGGTAGGGGTAGTCAACCTGTCGTCAGTACATCCTCTTCCATTACACCATCAAGGGTGAATTTGGAAACATGTTGAATGATTTCAAGAGTGAGATGCTGCAAACTGTTTCCCTACAGATGGATACTATGCACATTAAGAGAAAACAGGAGGAAGTAGAGAGAGCCTTAGCAATTTTGTACCCTAGATGCACCAAGAGGCACCCTAGAAATGAATGCCCATTGAAGTTTATTGAAATATGCTCATTCTATGAAGAAAAGCACTCCACGGACAAGTTCCCTTCACTACTTTGACTAAAATTTATATATCAAGGAGCTAAAGGGGCAACTCAATAGCTCTGCTACGTAAACCAAAGGAGACCCCATGGGCCTACTCCATACCAGCAGGGCATGCAAGGGTCATATCATGCATATTACAACCCCAACCAAACCAAATCCATTCCCTCTTAGGGCCCCCTGCTCATCCTTCCTGGTCTACACCTCCTCCTTGGTCCTTTACACATCAATATCATTCCTAGCCAGCTCGCCAGTGATTTCAATCACATGCTTTGCCACCACCTCAGTAGAATGCATCGCCCCAAGAGTGGAGGCCCCTAGACAACAATGTTCCAGCTCTATTTCCGTCACTACCTTCTCAACCAAGGATTTGACACTCTGCTCGACCTAAACAACCCCAGATGTCTGCCCAACCGAATCCCAACCCGAACAATAGATAGGCACAACCAATATATAGTGGAGAGACATCCTATCCAACTTATTCTATGTAAATTCACGAAATAAACCTGAGGTATGGGAGAGTAATCCCACCCAACATCTACCTAAACCTACGGAGGTTGAGGAAGAAAGAGAGGAAAGCATGGATAAAGAAAATCCACCACCCTTTCTTGAGAGATTAACTTAACCATTCTAGCCTACCACAAAAGCTACCAAACTTTTGGGAGAATTGAAAAATCTATGTGTCAGAATTCCACTTCTCCAAGCTATAAAAGATGTGTCTATTTACAACAACTTGATCAAGGAGAAGCACTTCAAGCACCCAAGGAGGCAAGGAAGAGATTACCCTACCATTAATGTCATTGAAAAACTCTTTGAGTTAATGTTGGGACAGGTAATTTGTCCAAAGTATTAGCACACTAGAAGCCTTGTAGTAGATGAGCACATCAATGGCACCATTGTCCCACAAACTTCGATTGATCTTGGCACTACCATTAATGTGATGACCAAGGACACCATGCTCAATCGCAACCTCCAGGGTTCATTGAGAAAGACCACAATGGTCCTACAACTTGCAGACCGCTCCACAGTGACCCCTGAGGGGATTGTGTAGGATGTGATCGCCTCCATTGACATCTAGGCTAAGGCCAAGCTTACTCGTTACCCTCTCATCCTTAGAATACCCTGGCTAGCCACTGTTGATGCCTACATTAGCCGCAGGGATGGGAATATGACTATCAAGAATGGGCATATGTTCAAGTAGTTAGTCCTATATCCTCCTACCCATCCATATCTAGAAAATGATTTACCTTTATGGCTAGAAGAGGAGGAAGAAGAAGATGAAGTTTATTCTTCCCAACTCTATACCTTAGAAACAACCATGTGAGGGGGACAATTGGATAAAGATGATTTGATTGAAAACATACTCCAAAGTCCAACTCCCAGTACATTGTCCTTAGAAGAAGTAGTAAAGGAAACCCATAACAACCATTAGATTGATCTATTCTTAGCCAATTCCACCCTATTCATGTCAAAACCATAGAATGCGTCCCTGAGAGAAATTTGAAAATCAACCCATCTCATTTTGTTCACCAAGAAGAATAGTTGTGCAACATGCTAAAGGAACACCTAGAAGACTTTCTTGGAGTTATACAGAAATGAAGCAAGTGCACCCCTCAGTGTGTACTCCCAACATTTATATCAAATAATGTTGCAAACCAATCTAGACACCCCAAAGGAGGATGAAGCCATCTCTCCAATATATAGTCAAAGAAGAACTGCAAAAGCTGCTAAATGCATGATTCATTTACCCTATCTCTGACAGTCAGTGGGTCTCTCCTTTAGTGTTGGTACTAAATAAAAATGGTAAGTGGAGTATTTGTGTCAATTACATAGAGTTAAACAAAGCCACAAAGAAGAACCATTTCCCTCTACCTTTCATCGACCAAGTGCTAGATGGCCTGGCAGGGAAAAAGTTTTTCTGTTTCCTACATGGATTCAATGGGTACAATCAAATCCATATCATCTTGGAAGACAAGGATAAAACCACCTTCACTTGTCCCTCGGGTAGTTTCGCCTATATGGTCCTTCCTTTTGGCCTATGCAATGCTCCTGCCACTTTCCATAGGGCAGTCCTAAGTATCTTTTCCGAGTTAGTCCATGATGTAGTAGAGATTTATATGGATGATTTTACACCTTATGGATGTGATTTCCTGGAGGCTCTATCCAACTTAGGTAAGGTACTGAACAAATGCATTGAAATGAACTGGTCCCTTAGTCTCAAGGAATGTGAGTTCTTGATGACTGAAGGGATTTTGCTACGTAATTAAATATCCTAGCAAGGACTGCAGGTGGACCTAAACGAAATAGCTCTCCTCCAAAGGGTCCCACGTCCGCAAAATCAGAGAGATGTCAGAAGTTTCCTAAGGTTAGTTGGATGCTATGGAAGGTTTATAAAGACTTTAGAAAGTTAGCTTCCCCTTTATTTGGGTTCTTGGATAAAGACTCTAAGTTTGTATGGTCAAAAAGATTTCAAGAGGACCATGATACCATGAAGAACAAATTAACCACTACGCTGATCCTCCGAGGCCAAAATTGGTCCCTTCCTTTTCATATACATGGTGATGCCTCACACAAAGCCATAACAGTAGCTCTAGGCCAAATAGATGAAAAATTTCCCTACGTTATTTACTTTATCAGTGAGAATCTATTAAAGGATGAACTAAACTACACAATAATAAAAAAGGAGCTCCTGGATATTGTGCATTCATTGAAAACATTTAGGCATTACATTATAGGTTATCAAACATTTGTACATACTAAACATGATGCAGTCAAAGAAATGAATAAACCTAATGTGCATGCCCGGATTATTATATGGTTACATTTATTACAGTAGTTTGATCTAACTATTGCTGATGAGCCTCGCAAGGAAAATGTTGTTGCAGATTTTTTTAGTAGATTAACTTTGACTACAGATGAGGAAGGAATGGTTTATGATTAGTTACAAGATGAACACTTATTCTCCATTTCAGTTCTCTCTCCATGGTTTGCTGACATACGAAACTATTTGGTGTATGCACAATCCCACTGAATTTCTCCTCCAAATAGAAAAGCAAGATTGTGAGGAAGAGCACCCCATTCAATTGGATTAGGGCAACCTCTTCAAACTAAGCCCAGATCAAATTCCAAGAAGATGTCACATGGAGGAGGAAGTCTTTGACATCCTTCTGACCTGTCATGATCGGCCTTGTGGAGGTCACTTTGCAGCAAAGGGGATAGCATTCAAGGTGTTACAAGCTAGTTAGTATTGGTCCACTCTTCATGAAGATGTGAAAAGGTATATTAGTCAGTGTGATTGGTTCCAAAGGATGGGAAAGCCTACTCCAAGGGATGAGATGCCTCTGCAGCCTCAAGCTGCATTCAAGCCATTTGACAAGTGGGGCATGGATTTCATTGGGCGTATTGACCCTACTTCGAAGAAAAGGAAGTATATCATTGTGTGCACTAACTATCTAACTAACTGAGCTGAAACCAAGGCAATCAAAGTAGCAACATAAGAGAAGGTGGTTGAGCTCTTAAGGGAGAGTGTATTTCACAAGTTTGGGTACCCTAGAGAGCTAGTCACTGATCAAGGAGGTGAATTGACCTACAACATGATTGAAGACTTGTGAAGCCAGCACAAGATTAAGCATAGAACCTCCACTCCCTATCGCCCACAAGCTAATGGGCAAGTGGAGTTGACCAACAGAGTGCCAGAGGGCATTCTAACCAAAGTAGTGACCAGCATCAAAAAATATTGGGAAGATAGACTAGTTGAGGCCACCTAGGCCTATAACATGACGTGGAAGATCACCAATGGAGTCACACCCGATGATGTGGTATATGCCAGGAAGGCCCTGATGTCCATTGAATTTGAGTATAGTACATTGAGGACGTCAACCCTACTAGATCTAGATCTCAACAGTGCACAAAATTAGAGATTGCTCCAGTTGAATAGTTTATATCAATTTAGAATGTATGCCCTCCTACACGTAGATGTAACCCAAATTCAGAGGAAGATCTGGCATGATAAGAACATCAAGGATAAGAAATTTCAAGAAGGTGATTGGGCTTTGTTATATGATTCCAGATATAAAGGCTTTAAGGGAAATTTAAGGACCAGATGGTTAGGTCCTTATGTTATAGAGAGATGTTGTGATAATGGTTCATTGTAGACTAGAACCATAGATGGAGAGGCCATTCCTTTACTTTTTAATGGGCACAGATTGAATGTTTACAAAATTCTATTGTCAATGTAAGAGTCCATAGATGGTATCAACAAAACAGTGATGGTGGTGGAGCAAGTCTCAGCTCCTACCTCATAAAATCAATGAGAAAAGGAAAAAAGAGAAATAAAAAGATGTCTGGGTGAAAACCTCTCTTGGGGCACCTAGGGCAAGCAGCTAGGATGAAAACCTCTTGGACGGAGACTAGTTGTTTAAAAAAAAAAAGAGGAGAGGGAGAAAAGAAAAATATGAAAATGTTGTTTGCATGTTAGAACGAGGACGATCAGAGCAGCAATGGAAAATCAAAAGGGACCTATTCAGCTCATATTTTTATTTCATCATTCACGATCCTTCACCATTCCACCATTCATTTCATTTTTTCACTCGTTTGACTCACTTTGCAAGGGTTTTGTGTTTTCTACAGGATTCATTGTAAACCTAAAGGATACCCTGAAAGCCTACAAGATGATCCTGTAGTAATTACAGTGGCTCGGGATTCGTAAAGGAAGTAACCCTGGGGAAAGTAAATGACCTACCCATGTCAAAAAAAAAAATACTCCACCACTATCTCATACGATACCTCTATCCACATTGATCATGTTTGCACTCAGCATTAAAAAATCAATTTTCATTTTTTTTTTACAGATTTCAAGAAAAAAACATAGAGAAAATAAGATGAGACAAATAGCAAGGGGAGAAACACTGGAAGGTTATTTTTATTACTCACATACCCCTAGACTTCCTCTCTATCCATGCTCATCATGCTGAAGTCCCAACAGTAGAATATTATTAAAAAGTTTGAGGGAGAAGTTGCTACATGACATCCACTAGGAAATCTTGTAGCAGCCTATCCCACCAAACAAAAATCATAGGTTGCAACAAGTTTCATGCCTGGAGATTCAAGGGTAGAAAAAGCTCCTCTAGAACATCATCCTCAACACTAGGTACCTACACATCAAGAAAATCGTCAAAGGACAATATATACGAAAAGAGGGAGAAATCACATGCAGCCAACATACACCAAACACCTCATTTATTCAACAAACTGAAGCAAGCTATTGTTACCACAAGTAAGTATCTCACTTCACTCTCTCATTTTCATAATGTAATCAAAGCTTGTAAAAATTGTGAACGAGTTGGTTTATAAGAGAAAGGTCGCCAGTTAACTTGGCCATCTTCGTTTAGTCAATCAGAACAAAAGAGTTAGTCCTCACACATGCGGTAGCAGTCAAGTCAAAGAAAAGGAGGATGAAGTCAAAAGTAGTTATGACTACGGATGTCCAAAGTGGGAGTTCATTACAAGGTGAAGCGAATGATGATGTGTTAGTGGTGACCAACAATCCAAAAATAGAAATTTGTACCTCGGCTGCGAACACACCACCTCAATCAACTTGACCATAAGAGGAAATAAACGTTGATCCCTATGCATACATTCATTCATCTTCTCTAGGCTCACTCTAGCAAAGTAGCTCTCGGCCCTCAAGAAACTTACACAAGAGGGAAACTTCTTTTTTTCCTCCGTAGGACCTCCTACAGGATATCTTACAAGATCGCACAAGAATCCTACAGGATACAGTCAGGCAGTCTACAAGATTGACAAGGAGTAATTTTAGAGGAGGAAACACAGGGGTTGGCTGCATCAAACATTGCAAGGAGGTAGGCTCCACATTTCCTCTGATTTTTCCAACTGAAAGGAACAAAACTATCTTCTAGTTTGATTGAAATTGATTTTTGTATAAGGGAATTGTATCCATAGAAATTTCAGTCCCATTTCCTCCTTCATTAAAATTTTGTATCATACATCTCTGCTCCTCCATTCACTAGACAAAATGACAGGGGGGTTTAATATAAGGGATTTGATCAACACTACACGGATTCACCAACACCCTCCTATGCTAGAAATAGACACAAGGCATAATTGGATGGGGTACTTTGAGAAATTTAGGGGGTATGATGATGAAGTAGCCATAGATTTTTCTCTCTCCCTCATTCCATTGACCAAGACCCATGCCACTGTTGTGGTTAGAGGTCTCTTGGTGCAGGAGCATGAGGCTTGAAGACAAAAGGCTTCATTTTTATTCCAAAAATCCAAAAAAAAATTACAATCAAAGTAGTGTGATCCTTTAGCTGTCAATTTACAAACTTTTCCAGATAGGATTTGAGCTAGAATATAGGTATTTGAAGGATTTTGTAATTACTCCAAGTAGTCCAAACTTAGTTGAGATTCTCAGGGAGAATATCAGGTAGTTTACATATTTATCTAGCATTAGATAGATTCGATCCATTGGTTGAGGATCAGATTGTTGAATGTAAGATATTTATGTATGTTTAGAACTATTGTAAGAGGATTTGGCTAGATTTGGCTAGATTTGACTATGGAGAATTAGGCTGTAGAAGAATTGAAATATCTCTATATCTCTGTATTCTATGCATGAAAGGTTAAATCTCGAAGGTTGACTTCCTTGAAAATATCTTTATGTATTCTTCGATTCCAATTTGGCCTGTAAAATTAGAGTTTTGTATGACTTGGTTTTATCATGTTCAATTCTGCATTCATTATGTATTAAGTTAAATCAAATGTGTTTCCAACCACAGAGCATTAATTAGCTCAACTCCAAATTCGATAGAGAAGAGTTAAACATGGCGGAAGGAGAAAAGTTTGATAAATTCGCAACAGAAACCAAAGAATCCTAGAACCGTCCAATCGATAGAACCATTAGATCTACGGTAGTTGCATGGAAACAAGCATCGAAGTTAAAAAAAGGAGTAAAGCGATCTTCACAGGTGAAAGTTTTTTTCGTGTAAGATCAAGGAGGTAAGTGGTATTTTAGGATAGTCACGCGATTCCATTTAGCGGCCAACACGTAGCATGAAGAAATTACTTTTCTCGCATGCTCTCGGCCTGATAAGCATCAACACGAATTCTACATGATATTAAGTGTCAACTGTTGGATCAAGTGGGATGGATAAACAATGGAGGATCACCTGGCTAGTTTGTGAGTGGGGAAAGCACCAACCATTAGATTGAAGAAAGAGGATTGATGGTGGAGAATTACTGAGATAAAGATTGGGAGAAAGGTGAATGCAAGAAGTTCATGAGCAATGGTTTTTTTTCCCTTTCAGTTCGAGAGTAAGTGAAGTTCTGCTAATTTTTGGGTAATTTTAGCAATTTTTCTATTGTAGTAGAATATCTAAGTTTCGAGGTAGATGACTAAACCTGAAAAGGAAATTAAAGAAGAATTTCCACTTTCGCTGGAGGAAATAGTTTCTGGATTTGAATGATTATTCCTTACACCTGCAACCAGACCACCATTTGTGGTATCAAAGCATTCTACTGACACTGAACAGGATCTCAAGGATCAAAAAAAGAAATCCAACATAGCTTTCAGAGTTGGAGGAAGAGGTGGTGGTCGAAGAAGAGGAAGACTAGTTGTAAATGTTGAAGTATTAGATGTTATGCAATAGATGCAAGCTATATTAGAAGCAATGCAAATGGCAAGAGATGAAGATGCTGGAGATGTTAGTGAGCCTAACGTTGGAGTTACAGAAGAAGAGGAACCTACATATGTAACTCCTGAAATAATATTCTTTAAGTCAATATTAAGATCCACATCTAAACCCAGACTTGAAGCTTCAATTTATACAGGATGTTTAAGCCCTTAGGAATTGATAGACTGGATTAAAGACATGGAGAAATTCTTTTATTATGAAGAAACAGAAGAAGGAAAGAAAGTGAAGTTTTTTGTCACAAAATTGAAAGGACATGGAACACTTTGGTGGGATGGAGTGTAGGCAGAAAGAAGAAGACTTGGTAAACAACCAACTAAAAATTGGAATTGGATGGTGGCAAAGTTTAAAGGTAAGTTTTTTCCATGTGATTATCAACAAAAATTATTTAGATAGATGTAGAACCTTAGACAGAGGTCTATGGTAGTGAAGGAATACACAGAGGAATTCTACAAAATTAGCATAAGAGGAGGACAAATCCAAGATGCAGATGAGAAGGTTCCAAGATATGTAAATGGTCTTAGAGTGGAGATCCAAGATGAGATAAGTGTATTGTCTCCTAAAAAAATAGAAGGGGATTATTAGATGGTATTGAAGGCTAAAGAAAAATTCATGAGGAAGAAATCTGCCAGAAATAGAGGTACTTTCTGAGGAAGGGGAAGTCAAGGTTGTAGAGGAAGGACTACAACACCTAGAGATGGAGCTAGTTGATGAGCCTCATAAATGGGTAATTATATGCGCTCATTTTACCTCCTAACCTAGTCAAATCAACCATTCTCTTACATAATTACATGATTTTGTGATTATATTTATGCTTGTAGACTGAGTTCAGTTAGTTATGATGCCATGAGGTCTAATATGTGTTTAATGCAAATTATTGATGATTTTTGTGGTCAAAGTCAAGGATACAGTGGACAAATGACAGTAATAACTCAAAGTGGACAAAGGAGAGGACTTATAGGAGGGAATCCCCCTCCTTTATTACTCCCCATTTCAAATTCCCCTTGATTCAGCTCAGAGTACAGGCAGCCAAGTCATGCATTAGTAGGCGCCCGAGCAAGTGGAGGATAACTGATGTTTATCTTGCGTTTTGGGAGCCAAGCCTCCCTGATTTTGAGGAATAGGTTGGGAGCTTCAGTTGTATAAGTGGAGAGGCCTAGGGCCTCACCAGGGTCAAATTTTTGTTCAATTTCTTTTGCAGTATTGCTTATGTAACTCTTCTCAACTTCGAGCTTATTATCTTGAAATTTCATGTAATTTTTTTATTGTTTTGAGAATAAAGATGGAATCATTTTTGAGTTATCACTGAGTCACCTCAGAGAGATAAAGCTCTTGGGTTAGGGCCTAATCTAAATATCCAAGCTCCTCTTTTCTTGTGTTTGTATGTTTCATTTCAGTTTGTAGATTAGGTTGCTGTTAGATGTATTTCTTTTATGGTGAAGAATAGGTTTCTTTTGGTGATTCAGTAGTTTGCTTTCACTTTTGTTTTCAATAGCAAGTTAAGCAGTGATAAGGAAAACATCCAAAAGGCTAGTAGCAATGCCTTGGCCTCTCTTCCTCCCTTTGGGACAATGATCTGAGGCAAAGACCCCCTTGTTGCCCCAAAAACATAGATTTTCCTTCTTCATCATCCTCATTTCCTTATTTTCAATAGTCTTCTTTCATGCTTTTCTTTCATGTAATGGTTATTAGCATTTTCTTCCATATAGCATAGTTTACTTTGATGCAAGAAGAGGATTTTTTGATGCATTGATTTCCTTTCTTTCTTAATCTCATTGGTAGACTGTCAGTTTTTTTTGCAATAGATATCTTCTTGCAGGAGTAGCCTATCAACCATTCCATCATCCATCTGATCCATGCCCTACAAGTCACCCATGTCTCCCCTCAATTCTGCCTTAGTTTCTTGCATTTCCATAGAGTTTCCTCTCTCTCCTTGAGCAAATCCAATCATCTTTCTCTCTCCTAGTGATTCTTGGTAGACCCTAGGTGCCCTAACACTTAATCCCAACCTTCACCCACATTTTCCACCCACTCTCACACCTTCAAAATAGTGAAAACTTATCTCGGCCTCCTCCTGTAGGCCTTTTATAGATTTCCTGTGTCCTCTTGTAGATTTTCCTGTAGGCTTTCTTTTGAAGGCCAAGTTTGAGAAAAGTCTTGAGAAGGCCACTTGAGACCTCCTAGGACCCATCCACACCATCCTGCATCCTCTCAAGTCCCAAAACCACCCTCCATCGCCACCTATTCACTTCCACATTCACAAACAAATAAATTACATGCATGTCAAATTCAACTAAAAATATATAAAAACACAAAATGATGCTTTTTGCTCATTTACTCTTAGAAATACCTTAGGTAGATGTTGCTCATTTCCTTGAGTAGACAATGACATTCCTTTCATGGTTTTCATAGTGTTTTTGCGAAAGTAGGATTAGTGGTTAACTAGGATTTCCTTGGTTTGCTTTACATTTCAGTCTTCCTTTCGGCAAGTAGAATAGGATCAGTAGAGTAATCTATTTTTCCTTCCATCACATATAAAGCTTCTTCTGGAATCCATAGAAATTGGCTTGAGCTCCTAGTGATCTTGCACCAGCTGACCAAGTGACATCCTATAGTAAGAACTAGTACTTGTGCATACAGCACCATCGCTTTCAAGTTTGTTACAAACTACCAGGTTGATAAGAGTAAAGTAGCCAGCCCAGGAGTTGCAGCATTATTGCTACAATACGGGTGCTCACCACTAGTGGTAACTCAAGTTAGCGCGCACCCACAGGATGTGATGTAAGTGGTAGAAGGAGTTTTTGTAGAGGAAGAGGAGGTATAGCCAGAGGAAGAGAAGTTAGATGTAACAAGCTCGGACATAGAGCCTATGAGTGCCCAAAAAATATAGGAATAAGTCAGAGAAATGCAATTGTTGCTAAGACTGAAGAGGAAGTAGCAAAGGTAATAGAAGAAGAAAATGTATCAGAGAAAGGGGAATCTTTTGTAGTTAACAAAGGGGAATCTTTGAACTAGCACAGAGAAATACCATGTTTAGGACTATGTGCAAGGTTCAAGGGAAATGTTGTCAAATGATAATTTATAGTTGTAGTATATATAATTTGGTCTCTACAGAAGTGGTGGACAAGTTGAAATTGAAGACAAAGAAACACCCAACACCTTACAAGGTGTCATGTCCTCAAAAGGGATATCAGTTAATAGTGAATGAGTAGTGTGAAGTGGAGTTGCAGTTGGGGAAATACAAAAACAAAATTCTATGTGATGTGATGCCTATGGATATGTGTCACATATTATTATGAAGACATTGGTAGTATGTCAGAGGAGCTATTCATGATTGAAAGAGGAACACATACAAATTTAGTAAAGATGGTGTCAATCATACATTGTTGGCTATGGAAGAAGAATATACATTAAGGAAACCTAGTCCAAGGACTCTATTGTTGAGTGGAAATGACTACTTGCAGAAAATTAAAGAGGATGAGGTAAATTTTTCATTGATTTGCAAACCTAAGGTAATAATTACTTCCACAAAAAATTATGATTTTCCAATTGAAATTCAAGAAATGCTAGAGAGTTATTGTTATATCATTGTAGATGATTTGCTTGATGAGTTACCACCCATTAGAAAAATCAGTCATCATATAGATTTGATTCAAGGAGAAATTCTACCAAATATAGAAGCTTACATGATGACTCCCACAAAGAATGAAGAAATCAGGAAACATGTTAAGAAAATGTTAGATAAGGGACTGATTAGAGAGAGTTTGAGCCCTTGTGTAGTGTCAATAGTGTTGAGTTCAAAGAAAGATGGAGCTTGGACAATGTGCACTGATTCAAGAGCAGTCAATAAGACAACAATCAGGTACAAATTTCCTTTACCTAGAATTGAATATTTGATGGATTTTTTGAGTGGAGCAAGATATTTTACAAAGTTGGATTTAAAAGGTGGTTATCATCAAATCAAAATTAGAGAAGGGGATGAGTGAAAAATTGCTTTTAAGACAAATGAAGGATTATATGAATGGATGGTAATGCCTTTTAGGTTATGAAATGCTCCTAGTACATTTATGATTCCCATGAATGATGTTTTGAAAGAATTTATTAGTAAATTTGTAATAGTAAATCAGGATGATATATTAGTTTACAACATCTCAAAAGAGGAACATGTGAGACATCTGAATTATGCCTTACAGCGGCTGCAACGAGAGAAGCTGCTATTAAACTTAAAGAAATGTTCATTCATGAAGGAAGAGTTGGTATATTTGGGTTTTGTTTTTTTTGTTGATGGGTTAAAGATGGATCCAGAGAAGATCAAGGCAATCATGGAGTCACCTTCACCAAAAAGTGTCTTTGAGGTAAGAAGTTTTCATGGTCTTGCTAGTTTTTATAGGAAATTCACAAGGAATTTTACTAAGATCAATGATTCTGTTATTGACACTATAAAGAAGGACATACAACCATTTAAATGGACTGCTAAAGCAAAAAGGAACTTCTAGATGTTGAAGAGAAAGATTACTAAGAAACCTATTTTGATTTTACTTGATTTTAATAAACCTTTCCAAGTGAAGTGTGATGCTAGTGGAGAAGCCATTGGACCTGTTTCAAGTCAGGAGGATAGACCTGTAGCTTATTTCACTGAAAACTAAATCAGTCAAAGAAGAAATATTCTTCTTATGATAAGGATTTTTATGCAGTGGTGCAGTCTTTGAAGAAGTGGAGACATTACTTGATGTCCAAGGAATTTATAATTTTTTCAGACAATCATGCATTGCAGTACATTATGCAACAACCAAATCTTAATCAGAAACATGCAAAATGGGTAGAATATATTCAAAGTTTTAATTCTTTATTAAAACATATAATTGGTCAATCAAACAAAGTAGCAAATGCCTTAAGTAGAAAAATAATTTTTGTTCAAGAAAGTCAAATTCAAGTGTTGGGTTTTGATTTTCTTAAGGAATTATATGAGAAAGATTTAGATTTCAAAGAGGCATTTGAAGCTTGTAGAAATCCTATTATTTTAGACAGAAGTAAGTGGCTGGATTATTTGTTGCAAGAAGGACTATTGTTTAAAGGAAATTAGTTGTGCATACCAAATTATTCTATGAGAGAAAATTTGATCAAGGAGAAACATAATGGTGGACTTGGAGGACATTTTGGTATAGACAAGACTTATGAGCCGTTGAACCGGTTTTATTTATGGCAGAAGATGAGATCTGAAGTGGAACATTATGTGAAGAATTGTAAAGTCTATCAGTGTGCAAAGGGAAGGAGCCAAAATACATGTTTGTATGTTCCATTACTTATTCCAGATAGGCCTTGGGATATGGTAAGTATGGACTTTGTTTTGGGTTTACTAAAAAATCAAAAGGGACATGATTCACTTTCTATAGTAGTTGAAAAATTTTCAAAAATGGCACATTTTATTCCATGTTATAAAACCAGTGATGCTACTCATATTGAAAATTTGTTTTTAAAGAAATTGTAAGGTTGCATGGGTTACCTAAGAGCATTGTTTCAGATAGAGACACCAGATTTGTTGGTCATTTCTGGAGGACCTTATGGAAGAAACTTGGTACTAAACTAAGTTTCATTTCCGCTTATCATCCTCAAACTGATCGTGACACTGAAGTTTCAAATAGAAGCTGGGGTAATCTTATGAGAATTCTTGCAGGTGAACATTTAGAATAGTGGGATCAAGTTTTGGCACAGGCTGAATATGCTTAAAATGATTCTCCTAACACGAGTACAGAGGAGAGTCGATTCCATATAGTTTATGGAATGCACCCAAGAGGAGTGTCTGAATTAAGAGATTTGGGTAAAGCTAAAATGAGGAGCTCTCAAGGAGAAGATTTTTCTTCAAAGATTCAAGCAATAAATGAATAGGTAAAGCAACCGTTACAGGACAACAACAGAAATTACAAGAACATAGCCGATTTGAAAAAGAGAGAAGTTAATTTTCAAGTTGGAGATTTGGTTTTGTCACACCTAGGGAAGGAAAAATTTCCAAAAAGGGAGTATAACAAGTTAAAATTTAAGAAAATTGGACCATGTAGAGTTTTAAGGAAATTTTTTGCAAATGCATATGAAATTGAGTCACCCCTTGGTATTGGAATATCTCCAATTTTCAATGTTGTTGATTTGTATAGGTATGAAAAGGGGCATGAAGATGACACAATAGGAGACAAAGAAGAACAAGAGATGGATTGAGTAAAACAGTTACCTATAGCGAAGACATTGCATCCAGAGAAGATATTAGATAAAAGAGTATTTAAGATGACAAGGGGACAAGAGTATTTTCAATACTTAGTCGAGTGGAAAGATCAACCAATTGTTGATGCTTCCTCGGTGATAGATGCCATGCTACAGAAGTTGGGCAGTTTGGTAGAAGAACTCATGGAGAGGAGCCCATAAAGAATTTTTTCCTCAAGAGTCCGATGTAGGAGCATGAGGCCTGAAGACTAAAGGCTTAATATTTTTTTCCAAAAATCCAAAAAAAATTACAAGCAGAGTGGGATCCTTTAGTTGTCAATTTACAAAGTTTTCTAGATAGGATTTGAGATAGAATATAGTTTGAACTATTTTTAATTACTCCAAGTAGTTCAGATTTAGGTGAGATTCTTGGGAAGAATATCAAGTAGTTTAGGTATTTATCTAGGATTAGATAGATTCAATCCATTGATTCAGGATCAGATTGTTGAACGTAAGGTATTTATGTAAGTTTTGAACTATTGTAAGAGGATTTGGCTGGACTTGGCTAGATTTGGCTATGGAGAATTAGAATATAAAAGAATTGAAATATCTTTTTGTCTCTGTGTATTATATGCATGAAAGGTTAAGTCCTGGAGGTTGAATTCCTTCGAAATATCTCTGTGTATTGTTGGATTCCAGTTTGGCCTCTAAAATTAGAGTTTTGTATGACCTGGTGTTATCATGTTTAATTCCTCATTCATTGTGTATTAAGGTAAATTGAATGTGTTTAGAACCACAAAGGGTTAATTAGCTAAGCCTTGACTTCCATAGAGAAGAGTTAAACCTGGTGGAAGTGCTAAAATCATAGCGAAAGGAGAAAAGTCTAATAAATTCGCGAGGGAACCTAAAGAAGCCTAGAACTGTCCAATCGATAGAAGTGTTAGATCTACGGTAGTTACGTGTAAACAAGAGCTAGAGTTAAATAGAGGAGTAAAGTGGTCTCCATAGGTGAAAATTGTTTTTGGGCAGGCTCAAGGAGGTAAGGGGTATTTTGGGATAGTCATGTGATTCCATTTAGGGGCCGACACATTACATGGAGAAACTACTTTTCTCTCATGCTGTCGGCTTGATAAACATGGGCAAGAACTCATAGAAATATTAAGCATCAACCATTGGATCAAGCAGGCTTGATCAATAGTGGAGGATCACTCGATTAGCTTGCATTCGAGGAAAGCACAAACCAACGGATTGAATAAAGAGGATCGATGTTGGAGAATTAATGAGATGAAGGTTGGGAGAAAGGTGGATGCGAGAAGTTTATGAAAAGTGGTGTTGTTTTCCTTTCAATTCTGAAGTAAGTGATATTCTGCTAAGTTGCAGGTAATTCTAGTGATTCTACTGTTTTAGTAGAATATCTATGTTTGGAGGCTAATGACTAAACCTGAAAATTAAATTGAAGAAGAACTTCCACCTATGCTTGAGGAAATCATTTCTAGATTTGAACGATTATCGCTTACACCTGCAACCTGACCACCACTTCTCCATAGAGATCACCACTAAAATCATAAGAAGAATTACCACTCTTCCCTTAGGAGTGCCTTGGAGAAGGGAAGACAAGGGAAATAGCCAAACTGCAAAGAATAAATTATTTCTAGAGGGAGAGGTGGCCATGGAAGATAAGAATGGAGTGAGAAAAGAAAGCCTACCATACCCCTCAAATGAAATAAGCTCCACCTTATAAAGTAAATATCATGTGAAGGTAGGTATAGTGTGGTATATGGATACCACTTTAGGCTTCTTGAAGAATTGAGGTTTGGAGCAGATATAGAACCTCACCACACACTCAACATACCATTATTCCTTCTTCAATACCTCATAGATATGAGCATAAAAGTGAAGGAAGGAAACTACCATCAGCTGGCCCATCATGGGTTAATTAGAATCATCATAGAAGATTCCCTCGACAACCTTATAATTCCTATCACATGGGAAATTTTTAAAGACATGCATACAGAGGAGGATATAAAAGACCTTGAATATGACAAGAGCCCCACTACTAGTGCAATGGATGAAGAAGAGACTGAAATAGATGAAGAAGAAGTAGAGAGGGATGAAGGGGAAATAGATGAGGAAGAAGGGGAGGAGAAAGAGAAGGAAAGTGGTGAAGAAATAGAGAAAGATGCCAAGGAGGAAACTGATAAACAAGGTGAGGATCTAGAAGGAGAAGAAGAGGAGAAAGAAAAAGGTGAAAAGTGAAATGGAAAAGAGGAGGGAAAGGACAAGGAGGAGTCACCCAAGGTGTCTCTAGAACCCACTGAGGGAGAGGAAACAACTGCCCTCATTACCCTTAGCACCCCTATAAAACAAAAAGGCAAAAGACAAAGACAAACCCCATTATACTTTGGAACAAGAAATAGTGCATGGTTAAGGGAGGGACAACCCCAAACTCCCACCAAGGTTCCCATTGTTATTAAAGTCTCACCTAAAGAGCAGGAAAAGTTCGATCCTCTTATTAAAAGTCAAGGACAAGGATCCTCAACACAAACATCCCCTAAGTCTCCTATCGCATATGACAGAAGGCATGTGACTAGATCTGCATCATCCAAGCGAAAGGACATCCTACAAGATACACAACAGGACCTATAGGAAGCAGAGGCAATCCTAAAAGAAACTCTCCTAAACCTACAAGAAACTCAAAAATTGGATAAGGAAGGGAGTATGCAGCAAGAAACAAAGAGAGAGGACCCAGAGCTAAGGGAACCTATTCCTCAACCTAACCTTCACTCCTACTACAAATTTATTAAAGGGGGTAGGGTCATTCCACAAAAAAATTCCATCCCATTATTCTTTGAGCTTGAGAAAGAAATATCTAGAACAAATTGATGGATGCAGATTTCCAAGTCCAAGAGAGTAGTGGACATAGATCACATGGAGGAAAATCTCAAAGAGATGGGTAGAGAACTGAATAGGCTGAGCGATGGAGAGGCCAAAATGAAAACTCAGTTGGAGACATAAAATGCATGGTTGAAAGTACAACTGCAAGAAAAATAGAATCAATTTGAAACCATGGCCAGTCTATCTTTAGGGGAAATCCAATGCAGGATGCCAGCTAAGTCCTATGCATTATACCTTAGGGAACAATGGTTGCAGTTCCAAATCAAGACCCTAGCACTGAGAGGCGCTATGCCATTCTAGGATTATAAATAGTTCATTGATCTTTGTGATCAAATCACATTGGAGGATAGGGCTAAGATGTTTGAGTTCTACTTGCATAACATAGCCTTCACGGATCTAAATGTATGGGACCTTAATGAAAAACTAGGCGATTTACAGTTGATGGAATTGGCATCATGGATGAACCATGAGGAAGCAAGGGCTAGACAAATGAAGAAGATATTGACAAGGAAAAAAATAGAGCCTTTAATGATAAGAGTTGAGCTGTGAAACACAATGGCTCTCATCAACACACATAATTTAATTGCAAATGATCCTCAACTTTCACCCAGGTATCTTACTGCCCAAGGGAAAGCAATTACACATTTTGAAGATATGTTCAGGTTGTTAGGGAATGACAACATGCAAGCTTACCAAAGGATATGGAATACTTTTCCATACAATTTGAAAATTAGATAGTACTATTCTCCTTGAAAAACGAGAGAAGCACTGAACATGACACCCATGTACAAACAGACCATACAAAGGTTAAAAGTCCATTGGACTGGCTTGGGACTCAATCCACCAGTACTCTTGGGGATGTTAAAAGGAAGGAAGGAAAAGGATGAAAGAAATCATGGGCAGAGATAGAAAGGAAGGTAGGATTCTATGCACAAGAAGAGGAAACCACAACAAAAGCATGGGATTTCAGGGAGGCCATTAGAGCTATGAAAGACGTGGATATTGATTGAGTTGCTAAGAGGATGAGCAACACTTTGAGTAGGGGGCTGATGGTGAGACTCATCATTAGGTAACTATATGGACCTTAATTCACCTCCTAGCTTAGTCAAATCAACTCTTCTCACAATTTATTACATGTTTTGATTATATTTTGTTTAACGAGATGAGTCAAAGTGAGATATTATGCCTAGTGGACTAATGCGCATTGAATGCAATTTTGTGAGAGAAAATCAGGGAATTTTGGCAAGATTAAAGTCTAAAACTTGAATGGGACAAGGAAGAGAGATTTTAGGATGTAAATCCTCCTCATTTACTCCTCCCTCATTCGAATATTTCTCCATCAACCACACTAGCTCAGAGTAAAAGCAACAAAGTCATGAAGATTAGAAGGCAGTCGAGCAAGTCATAGTCAAAGAGTTAGTTCATCTTAAGTTTGGGAGTTGAGCCTCCCTAGATTTAAGGAAGTCATTGGAGACTTCAGCTGTATAAATAAAGAGGCCTAGAGCCTAGTTGGGATTCGAATTTTTGTTGTAAAAACACTTGTTATTTTTTACCTCCAGACTTGTGGAAGACATTGCTATTTAATTTTTTGTTTTGATAATGAGAATGAGCTTCTTCTTGATCTAGTACTGAGTTAACTCAGAGGACTACAGCTCCTGGGTTAGGGCCCAACCCTAGAAGTAAAGGCTTCTCTTCTTGTATATGTATGCTTAGGTTAATTTCATATATTCATGTTTAAATTGTCCTTAGAAGTATTTCATTGCAAGTGGTGTATATTTGATTACTTTCTGGATTTAAGAGATCTGTGGTTTGTATCTTTTGAATCAGTTTCCGGAGAACCCACAGTATGAACATTTTTATACCAACATTTCAAATCCCAACTCGGATCCATCATAACGACTTATGAATGATGATAAAGAAGAGCTGCTTAGAAGGAAATAAATACTAATAGGGATAAAAACAAATTTGGATGAGAGGCATGTCAGCTTGAATACTTTCATTTTAATTAATTTAATTAATTATTCATTCAATTTATTTATTAATTTTATTGCTAAGATTTTTAATTTTATTGCTGAGATTTTTAATATATTAATTAATTTTTATTTTGGGTGAATAATATTTTTATTTAACTTATTTATTTGTTTATTTATGATTTTTCTTTTATAAATAAATTAGGTATTGTTAAAAAAATTATTGATAATGAAAAGTTTTCTTTGATTTAAATTTTTATTTATAATATAATATTAAATAATATATTAAATTAATTGTTTATAATTGTTATAATTTATTAAATATTTTTATTAAATAATATTAGAATTAAATTACTATTGATATTATTCTTATTATTATTATTATTATTATTGTTAATTAGTATTAATTAATATTAATATACTAATTTAATTTAATTAACATTAGTATATTAAATTAAATAATTAATATTAATTAATATTAATATATTAAGTTAATTAATATTAATAATACAAATATTAAATTAATTAGTATTAATATATTAAATTAATATATTAATATTTTTATCCCTATTAGTATTTATTTCCTTCTAAGCAACTCTTCTTTATCATCATTCATAAGTCCTCATGATGGATCCCAGTTGGGATTTGAAACGTTGGCATAAAAATGTTCATACTGTGGCTTCTCCGGAAACTGATTCATTTGATTAGTTTGTTTATTAATTTGCTTCCATATGTGCTTTACTTCAACAGTGGGTTAGAAGGGATAAAAGGAGCATAAAAAATATGTTAGTAGGCGTCTTGACCTCACCTCTTCCTTCAGGCATCATGATTTGAGGAAAGGACCCCTATGCAGCCCCAAAAACATAGAATTATACTTTCTCATAGAATTTGGAGTTTACTATACTTGAACCAGCATTTGACCAGTTTGCAAGTGTAGTATTTAATTACCATTTCTTCCATATTCTTTCTTACAGTAGGTCTCATCAATGATTTCATCATGTTCTGCAAAGTTTCTTCATGCATGAAGTAGACAACTAGCTCATTAAACTTTGTTTTTATAGCTTATTGGAATTCTTCTTATTTACATGAATTTTGGGCAAATATCAATGTTTGATGCAGTGAAACTATTTCAGAAGCAAAGAGAGATCTCATAGTCAGCAACTTCCTCCCAACTTCATCCATGCATGGTCCTTCCTTGCTTTCACTAAGACCCTCACCAATTTCATCATTTTGCAAGGAAACTTCTCCAAGCATGTTGAGCAAATCCAACCATCTCCCAACCTTGGTTTTGAGTGCTAACTGATCCTAGGAATTTTCTCACTCTATTACATCTAGAAACCACCTTCCCTAAGCCTTCTATGATCTTCAGCACCCATCGTTTTGCTCTCAGCTCTATCCTATAGAAATACTGGGAATCCTATAGGTTTTTAAGACATCCTGTAGGTTTTCCGCTAGTGGTTTGTTTTAAGGCCGAATTGAGGGAAAACCTCTAGAAATCCAAATAATGTCACCTAAGGGTGTCCCAAACCTTCCAACCATCGACCAACATTCCTATGCCACCTACCACATCACCAAAAGGGATTAGCTTTCACACTTTTTTTTCCATAAAAAGAACAAAAAGAAAAAAACATAATTTTTTCAGTTATTTACATGCACAGTAGTAATGTCTGATGTTTTGAACTTTCATGCTTAAGATAGTAGAATTATGTACATGTTAGCTTATCATTCTTATAAAGCATAGTTTCTCAGCAATTAGTTAGGTAATGCTGTGTTTTTAGTATTGGATTTCAGTGTTTTTCCCTACTGCAGTAGACCAGCTTTCTCTTAGAGTAGATTTCTCTTTCCCTCATCAGTAAGTAAGGTTCTTCTGAATCCATATAGGTCTCGCTTATCAAACACTAGTTGTCTTTCACCAATTGAAAAATGAAAAAAGGCAGAACCATCACTTTTATTTGTGTATATAGCACTGTCACCTCCAATTTTGTACGAACCTCAGGTTGATAAAGTAAAGTTGGTAGCCCCAGGAGTTGCAGCATTATTGCTGTAATATTAGTGCTCATCAGGTTGCAAGTGGAGGAACCATAAATTTCTCTAGAAAGTGCAATAATATCAAGCTATCAATGGGAGAGTATGTATTGAACAACCCAATTCTTTCCATTCAAATGGGTGTTGTTGATGTTTTACTAGGAGTCCAATGGCTACAATCCTTGGGTAGAATAGCTTTTAATTTTCAAGAAAATTTCATGAAATTTTGTTCATAAGGAAAAGAAGTTGAATTAAGGGATACTGTAGGGAAGCCAAAAAGGATAATAAGCGCTAGCAGAATGCCAAAGCTTCTAAATAAAAAACAATGAAGCATAATTGCACATTTATGTTTGCTAGAGGTTCCCACATCGAGATGATCTCTTTCTCCAAATCTCCAAAAAGTCTTCGACAATCATTCCAAGGTATTTGAGACTCCCAAATGCCTCCCAAATATTCGTGATCATGATCATGCTATTCATTTTATTCCATGATGTGTTCCTCCAAATTTCAGGCCTTAAAGATATGCCTATGCCCAAAAGAGTGAAATTGAACTTATGGTTGCAAAACTGCTAGAGGCTGGTATAATTCAACCTAGTCAAAGTTCTTTCTCTGCTCCTGTAGTATTGTTGCACAATAAGGATGGATCATGGCACATATTTCTAGATTATAGGGAGCTCAACAAGCTCACTATTAAAGATAAATTTCCTATTCTTGTCATTGATGAATTATTGGATGAATTGCATGGATGAAATTACTTCACCAAGTTGGATATTTGTTCAGGACATCATAATATCAGAATGAAGACTAAAGACATTCTGAAAACAACACTTAGAAATCATGAGGGTCATTATGAATTTTTGGTCATGCCTTTTGGCCTTACCAATGCACCTTCTACATTTCAAGGTTTGATGAACTCCATTTTCAAACCATTCTTTAGAAAATTGCTATTAGTATTTTTTGATGATATACTAATCTACAACAACTCTTTGAAGGATCATGTTCAACATGTTGATAGGGTTCTGAAACTATTGGAGGAGAAACGATTATATGCAAAAAGATCCAAATTTTTCTTTTGATTACAAGTGGTGTAATATCTAGGTCATATTTTATCTCATGAAGGTGTTAAGCTAGACCTTAGAAAAATTAAAGCCTTTAAGGAATGGAAAATCCCCACATCCATAAAGCATCTGTGAGGCTTTGTGAGGTTGACAGGTTATTATCACAATTTATTTAAAAATTATGGGAGAATAGCAGCACCTCTAACAACATTATTAAAGAAAGATGCATTTTCATGGACTTGAGAAGCAATAGAGCGCTTTGGACATCTTAAAGATGCAATGTGCCAAGCACCAGTCTTAGCTACGTCAAACTTCACAAAAACATTTATTTTGGAATGTGATGCCTCAGGAAATGGAATTGGTTTTGTTTTAATGTAAGAAGAAAGACACATTTCTTTTGAAATTCCTCCACTCAAAGGAAAGTATTTACACAAAACTATTTCTGAGAGGGAAATGTTCACAATACTACATGCACTTAAAAAATGGTGACCCTGCCTAATGGAAAGACACTTTGAGGTAAAAATGGATAATGAAAGTCTTAAATAATTAAAAAAAAATTATCTTCGAAAGAGTAGAAAAATGGGTCACAAAGATATTGGGTAATGACTTTGAAATGATCTACAAAAAAGGGATACAAAATGTTATGGCGGATTCACTCTCAAGAAAGGATGAGGATGTGGAAGCATTTCTTTGTGCCATTTCTATTATCCAACTAGATTGGATAGACAAAGCAAGGGATGAATGGAAGAATGACGAAGAATTGTGGCCAATCATTCAAAGTTTACAACAAGATCCTAGTACATCTGATACATTTAGCTCGAAAAATGATTCTTTATGGTACAAAGATCGCTTATACAGATGTAAGAATTCCCAAATCAAACAAAATATTATTATGGCATTACATATTTCTCCCTTAGGAAGGCACTTAGGATTTTTGAAAACATAGCAAAGGGTTAAGAAGGAATTTTTTTGGGATGGCCATAAATCAGATGTTCACATTTTTTTAGTGGAATGTTTCATTTCCCAACAAAAGAAAGTTGAAACAATTAAGACCCTATGTCTATTACAACCTTTATCCATTTCAAGCCAACATTGAGAGGGGGTTTCAATGGATTTTATCATAGGTTTACCCAAGTCCAAAGGAAAGAGTGTCATCATGGTGGTAGTTGATAGAATGACCAAGTATGGACACCTTTGTGTGTTATCTCATCCATTTAAATACAATACAGTTTCTACTTTATTTATGGAAATAATCCAAAATCTACATGGAAACCCAAAGATTATTCTAAGCGATAGAGATCCCATTTTCACTGGAAATTTTTGGACAAAATTAATTTATTCTCTCAATACTCAGTTAGCTCATATATCATCTTATCATCCTCACTCTAATGGGCTGAGATATTAAACAAATGTTTGGAAGGATATCTTCATTGCTTTGTATTTGTTAAACAAACACAATGGGTCAAATCGTTGCCTCTGGCTGAATGGTGGTATAACACTTCCTTCCATACTACAGCAAAAATGACCCTATTTATAGCACTTTGTGGATATCATCCACCATCCATCACGTCATATTTAAGAGAAAATTCTATGCTTCAAGAAACAGAATATCACATCTAGCATCAACAACAAGTTCTCCAACTCTTAAAGGATAACCTCACATTACCGCATAATAGAATAACACAACAGACACATCAACATCGCAGCGAAAGAAGTTTTGATTTAGGTGACTGGGTATTCCTATGGCTACAACCATATAAAAAAATGTCCCTCAAGTAAGCTAAGAAGGATAATAAATTATCACCAAAGCATTATGGTCCATCCAAGGTGTTGCAAAAGATTGGTACTATGGCATACAAATTGGAGATTCCTGCAGCTTCCTGAGTGCACCCAATCTTCCATGTTTCATGTTTAATGAAGGTTATAGGTGAAAATCTCCCAGTTCAAATAATATTACCAGCACTTGACGACGAAGGAAATATCATATTGGAACCTGAATTAATCACGGAAACAAGAACTCGACAGTTACGAAATCGATTAATTTAAGAATATGTCATCAAGTGGAAGAACTTACCCACTGAATATTACACATGCGAGGATGAGAATTTGATATAGAAGAATCCAAAAATACTCAAGCTTCGAGGAAAACACTTTTTTGAAGCAGAGGGATATGTTAGGTCCCTATAATACTAGTGATTCCCCCATTATTATTGTCATTGTAGCCCTTATAGTTATTATTGTGCCCCAATTGTCCCCATATTGTTATTATTGTGCTCCATACAAGCCCACTATTGTTATTGTTGTGCCCTTATAGTATTATTTTTATGTCGGCTTAGATTATATTGTGACCACTTAGACTCCTATATATACAAAGGATGTTTAGTCATTTCTATATCCAATAATTGTTCATTTATGTAATGTAAAGGAGGTCTCCCCCTCTAAGAGGTTGATTTTGAAGGGGTTTATCTATCTTTTCTTCTATTTTGTGAGCTAGTTGCATAACAATGGTACCACACTTTAGCCACTTCCTCCCACATTTACCAACTTTTTCCCATTTTCTGAGGGTAAACATGAGGTCAGGGTCACTATGTTAAGCCTTAACCTCCTATATTACCTTAAGGAAATGGAGATAGCAATTTAAGACCTTACTGACTTCCCTAAGGTGCCATAGAACCTCGTGGAGTAAACCAACCACCGAGTTAACTCTTTGTTTCACTACCCTAGAGCCTCAGTCGCTCCCTTATGAAGGCCTCCAAGTGAATGTAACCCTATAGTTTCTCCTATAGGCTTGCTTCCAAGAGACTGTGGACTCTTTCAGTCAATTTTATGCTAGCAACATCGAATTCTAAGCCACTTTTTCAGGGCTAAGACTTAGGCCCCTACCCAAAAATTTGCGAAACTTCAAGAAATGATGAATCACATAGAAATAAGGATTTCAAACCAAAACTTAAACTATGACTTGACCTCACGTCTGCAAACCAGGACTGACATTATGTCAAACACATAATGAACATGCATCCTATAGGTCATGAAGGCATATCTAAACATAAGGATATGAAAACTTATATGTGGTTTAACAAGAAGGATTTATGTCTTCTCACAATAGATGAAATAACACAAATTAGGTCATGCATTCATTAACTAGACTTTAATTGAGATAAATGTGATAAGAGCCATATTTAGATTTGTCATATAACCATGCTTATAACCATCATATAACCAAATAGATAACAATGATATAATAAGCATTAAAACCACATAATAACTAGTACATTTATTTATCAATGACAATAAAAACTTATCTCCTAATAACCATATTCAAAAACCAACCAATTTAGGGACTTCTATGTACCACTCGGCCAATGATTAGGTTTAAAAAAGTATTTCTTTCATCCAATCACCTTTGTGCCATATTCCAAGCATGAATGTGCGATATCATGGGATAAACCAATCCATAAAAAACCAAGAAAATCTAGAGGTTAAACCATCCCCACCCTCACCATACCGTGATCTCACATAAACGGGCTTCGAGATCACAAAACCAAAATGAGCTTGGATGCCTGAGAATTTCTTGACCATTCCTTAACAAGTTTTCATGTCTCCACCAACATATTGCGGGCTTCCTGAAGAAAACTGTCTCGATCCCAAACCATTGGGATTTTTTGGAGACCACCTCACCCAAACCCAAAATCTTATGGTAATCAAAATCTCAACCAAGAAATAATCCCATCACACCATGGCTATCTATAAATGCGAAGGTAAGGATAAAAATCATTTTCAAAACCTAGCAAAATCCATTTCATCAATAGTAGTGAAACTAAATACACACATGCACATACCACGTAGTGGTGATGTGGAGTACCTTTGTGTGGGGCTCAAATGGTTATCAAGTTTATATGTTTTTTCAATTTTGTTCCATTGCATAAGAATACATAAACTAACTTGCAATTTGTTCAGTAATATCTTCATTTCATTTTTGGATCGCTGAAGGTGGCTATCTTGGCTTTCATGTTCTCTAAATAGCTATGCAATATAAATAATTTCTTCATCCCATGGAACCATGCCTTTGCATCTTTTGACTTCTTCATCTCTCCATCGAATGTTGGAGCCTTGACTCTCTTTAACTCTTCTCGAAACTAATCACTCCTCCTATAGGGATGATGATGGTGATGATGGTGATAATGTCTCCTAGATGAGGAACTAGAATGATGTCCATACATAAAAGTCCTATTTTCAGGTGTATCCAATGATTTGTCGCCTCTAAATGTATCCCATTTATCCAATCTGTATCCAGCTGGAGACCTGCTACCATTAGGTTTCTCTTCCTACTCTTGACTGATGCTCAATTTTCCATGTCTCTGCAATTATGACAAGCTCTAAATAATTGTTGAGTTAACTTGTACCTGCTTTTCCTGTGCCCTACAAAGTTTTTCTATAGACTCAACCAACCTGTCATTGTTTTCTTTACATCTTTTGATCTCTTCCCTCAAAATCCTCAATGTGTTTTCTATACTAGGGGAATACTCATCTCCTTGGTGCCCAATTGATTTATAGGGACAGTCACGGGAAATGTAATCTACCATTTTTCTCGTCATCTCTTATTCTCTTCATCCTACAAGTAGGTCAGGTCATATAAACCAAATAGATGTTGAAATCAAAACCATACCGCATTGATGTTAAAGGGATACTTATCTGATCTGTAAAATCAGTCCACATTAGCATGATACATATATAAGAATAATGATAACAACATCATGCATGACTATACCAACTATGTACCAGGACACCAATGATGATAGCGATAATAATGAAAACATCAAATTTTACCCTAAGAGAGCACAAAACACATTGATACCACCCTTTAGCCACCTTCTCCCACATTTACCCACTTTCACTAGTTTTCCCAGGAAAAACATGACATGAGGGTCACTATGATAACACTAAACCTTCTATATAACCTTAAGGAAACACGGTTTACCATCTAAGACCTTACTAACTTCCCTTAGGTGCCACTAGACCTCCAAGACTAACCCAACCTATCCAGGTGTCCAACCCATGAGTTAACTCTTTGTTTCACAGACCTAGAGCCACAGTTGTTCACTTTCCAAGGCCTCCAAGTGAATGTAACCCTCTAGTTTCTCCCGTAGGCTTTCTTCCAAGAGACTGTGGACTCTTTAAGTCAACTTTATGCCAGTGAGCCTAAATTGTGAGTCACCTTTTCAGGGCTAAGACTCAGGCCCCTGCCCATAACTATGTGAAACTTCAAGAAATGATGATTTACATAGAAATAAGGATTTCAAACCAAAACATAAACTAGGACTTGACATCACTTGTTGCAACCAGGACTGACATTATGTCAAACACATGATGAACATGCAACATATAGGTTAAGAATGCATATCTAATCATGAGGATATAAAAAAATATATGTGGCTTAAGAAGAAGGATTTATGTATTTTCACTATAGTTTTCATAACACCAATTAGGTCATGCATTCATTAGCTAGACTTTAGTTGAATGAAATGTGATTAGATCCATATTTAGATTTTTCATATAACCATGCTTATAACCATCATAAAACAAAATAGATAACAATAATAGAATAACCATTAAAAACACATAATAGCAAGTAAATTTAGTTATCAAAGAAAAGAGAAGCTTGGCACCTAATAACCATATGAAAAAACCAACCAATCTAGGGACTTCCAAGTACCACCCAACCATTGATTGAGCTGAACTAAATCTTTCTTTCATCCAATCACTTTTGTGCCACATTACAAGAATGAATGTGGGTTCTCATAGAATAAACCAATCCATAAACAACCAAGACAATATAGAGGTTAAACCATTCCCACCCTCATCATATCGTGCGCTCACCTAAACTGGCTTCGAGATCACAAAACCAAAATGAGCTTGGATGCCTCAAAATTCCTTCACCATCCCTTAATGAATTTTTATGTCTCCACCAACCTATTGGGGTCTTCCAGTATAAAACCATAATGACCCCCAATAGTTGGGATTTTATGGGTATCACCTCACCCATACTCAAAATCTTTTGGCAATCCAAAGCTCAATCGAGAATGAATCCCATCACATCATGGCTTTCCATAAATGGCAAGGCAAGGCTAAAAACCACTTTAAAAACCTAGAGAAATCCATGCCACTGATAGTAGTGAAACCAACTACACACATGCATATACCATGCATGCCAAAACCAACTACGAAATCATACATGCAACTTGTTACCTGGAATTATTCTTACCGAAGTTGTTTGATCCAACCTTTCTTTGCTTGATCATTGCTTTCCTTTTCTTTCCTTGTCCTTCCTTGTCCTTCCTTTGCTTTCTTGCCTTCCCTCTCCTCTTGGTGCTCTTTTCATCTCCGGAACCAATTCTAAGAATGAACTCACAAAAGGTTACACATTGATGCTCTAATCTATTATTGTTATTGTTTCCTCTAATTTCCTTATCTTCCCTAATTTTCCTTATTTTCCTCAATTTTCATTCAATTTCCTCCTCGCATGGACCTGTGACTTTTCACCTCCCTTTTCTCATATTTTCATAAATAATATGCCAATAATACATTTTTGTCTTTCCAAAGCCTTTGCCATTGCATTTGCTAATTCCCCCTTATTCATAACACATAACAAGTGATGCCTACTGGGATGTTTTTCCCAACAATTAGCTTGGAATATGTGTCCCTTAAACTTGATCCCATTTTTCCTTTATTAACTTTTATTGCATCAAATTTTAACCTAGGATTGTGACATCCTACAATGAATTGTGACAATGATTGTCTCAATATGAAAATCAACCATGGTCAACCATGTTTGTTTTATGGTTTATAGTATTTATCTTAGGGTATATATACATTGGATTTACAATATTAATTTGTCGGATTTAATATTATTCCCCTAGGTTTTAGTATAAATATCTTGTGTTTACTATTTATTTCGGTATATAATATCAATCCCTTGGGTTTATTAATCTAATGGTTCATATTCCTAGGGTATAATATTATTGATAGGTTTTATAATATTAATTCTAGGGTTTAAAATAAATCCACTGGGTTTATAATATAAATTCCATGGTTTTATTAATCTTTTTGGTTTATAATATTAATCTCTTGGGTTCTCAATATTAATTCGTTGGGATTTTAAAATTTATCCCTTGGGTTTATAATAATAATACCTTGGGTTTATAATAATAAACATTTGTATTTAATTAGTCTTCTTGGATTTATATGCCTTGTGTTCTAATATCATAGTCCGTTTGGTTACATAATATTAATATTTCCTTATTATTATATATCAATATATTATCATATTACTATAATCTAATAATAATTATTTTCAATTGGTCATTATAATTGTTTATTAATGTCATAGTTATAATATATATAATGATACTACAATATAATTATTTATGATTATTATTATATTTAATATATTTATTATATCAATAATAATATTAATCTAAAATCCATATCCATTGATGTCTATTGGTGTATATAAATGACATTTATTAATATGGTTGTGTTTATATGTATATCGAGCATTAAATACCATTCTAATGCACTATTACGCTTATCTTTTACCATTCCTAATTTGTCTATTTTTTATTTTACTCCTAATTTGTATATATTTTTTTAAATGAAAATTTTATGGTAAAATGTAAAGCTTATATGTCATAACTTACTAAACATTATGAAACAGGTTTGTTAGAAATTTTAATTACTCTTGCTTAGGGAGTTGGCTAAAACTAGAAAGTCAGTTACCTGAACATTGAGTCAAGTCGAGTGATGGATAAAGAGTTAAGTGCAATCCATATTTAGAGTGTGAATTAACTAAGTTAAGTGTGTGCGCATGTTGAGTTATTTTAGGCGAGAAGTTAGTCCAAAAAGGTTTAAATGCCCTTCATTGGGTTCATTGTATGTATCAAGTTTTTTTTTTTTTATCAATAGAAGAGTCGCAACTCATATGTTTTGTGTGAGGAATTTGTGTTTTTCCTCCTCTGCATTTCCAAAAAATTGGTATTAGAGAGAGGTTGCAAAGAGTCACGGAAAACAGATTAACGCAATGCATGTGAGAGGAGAGAAACATATTTTTTCTTCTGGTTAATGCTATAACACACCTTGTAAATTGTATAGAGGTTGGTATAACGCAAGCGAGTGTCAGTAAACACCGCATTACAAGAGGTGGACTTACCCCATTCTAGCAACATGCGATTTCCTTTGAGGTGGGTGGAGTTATCTCACTGACGCAAGCAACTTTCATGTACATGGTGTTAACATGACACCCTCTCATCACAAGAGCCATAGATAGAATGTTTGGTGGTTGCTAGAGAGCATAAGTCGCCAGAGAGCTGAACGTGCAGCCGCTATAAACAGCCCCTTGCGTGGTTGTGAGAACTCACACGTGAATAGGTAAACGTCAAAGTTGCATTTCAAGATGATTCGAAAGTGTTATGATGAAGGCATACTAAAGAGTCTTTCTTAAAAGGGTTTGAAAATATTTATTAAAAAAGGGTTTATGAAAATTCTAGAAGTCCTCGTTTTATGTTCTTTTCAAAAGGGCTTATTTCGAAAAACATTTATTTAGAGTTGAAAATTGGGTGATAATATATTTTTATTAGAAGGTGTCTCGTGCATACTATAAAGGTCTATAAAAGGTTTTTTGGGGAGATGTTTTTGAAGTGATTTAAAAAAGAAGATGATATTTTAATGTGATCTTTTGATTTTATTTATTAAAGAAAATTAAAAGGAGGGTTTTATTGGAATTGATTTTTTTTGTTTTCTCTAGAGAATAAAGAAAAGGAAAAGGGCTTTTATTAGCAAGAGAATTTACTGCTCTGCAAAAGTCTGCCTATCTATAATTTTATTTTATTTTGTCAATCATGACAATGCTTTGGGTGAATATTGTGCATGAGGGGGCACATATTGAAAACCATATTTTTTTTCGAGGCCGATATGGAAGACAACCTCATGAAATTAGCAAAGCAGCTATAAAAAAAAATAATGACAACAGTAATGCATCACAAAGTGTGATTGTAGAAGACTGAGAAAAGGAATAAAAAATAACAGGTAGACATTGTTGTCGTGTTTAGAAAGGTTGAGGCTACAACCAGGGAACTAAGAAGTATAGAAAAAAGTGAAGAAGAATTTGGTGCAAGGGGGAGCGACATGTAGCAGGAGGTTATGTCACAAGGAAAGAAGTCAGCTACCAATCTGAGAGTAGATGAGCAAGACAGCGAGAGGAAAAGAGAGCTTGGAGAATCCCACTCAAAAGTGGATGATGGGTTTCAAGACCATAAAATTGAAACCCATTATGCAAGCATGCATATGAATGAAGAAGATGCAACAAATATTGCAAAGAGAGAAGCAAGAGCCTCTTTTTGTGAAGCAGAGCAAGAGCGTATTAATGCTGAAGTTATCCACTGTGACGTGGATGGTGCAGATGATGGTGAGTCCTACTATGATGAGACACATGTTGATGATGACTACAAATTGAGATGTGAATTGGTGAATCCAACCACTGATGGATTTGGTGAAGTTCAAATTGTCAATGAAATTGATAATGAGCACATGCATGCTTAGACATCCCACCATAGTGTGGATGCACATTATGCTGATGATGTGTGTGGTTTATTTTTTGAAACATGGATTAATTGTGGCAATCTGATAAGCACCATGTTGGATAAACAATTAAAGGTTGACGCCACTACTACAACAACAAGATATGAAGCAGCTGGAACGGCTCATGAGGTAGTATGTGATCTAGCAGTAGTTGATGATGAAGAACATGATAAAGTGATAGAAGAGTTTTTAATGAGAATATCCACTCACCACATAATAGTGGAAGATAGTTTCAGTGAAGTTGAAAAAAAAGCAGAGAAGGAAGAGGTAGTGTAGGAAGCTATCATTGAAGAGCATAATAAAGATGTTTTTAACATTGTTTTTGAATATACAGGTGTTCAAAATAGCATGGGCGAAAAACTTGAAAACAAGTTTGTTAATAAATTTGATGCAAATTTGAAGCTCACTGAAGAATGGATTCAAAAACCAATAGAGCAAATTGATGTGAGTCTTAAAGAAACAACTCGAATAAAAGAATTGAATGAAATGGTGAATATTAATTTTGAGTGTGTAGTTTACAGGAAAAAAGAAGCAGTAACTCATGACGAAAGTGAAATGAATGATATGAACGACAAAGATGAATGCACTAAAACTATTTTTCAGCGATGGAGTCAAGAAGACATAAGATTCCTCTATCAAGAAATATGGCAGAAACAAAGTTGGGAATATGAAGCCCAAGAACGAGACAGAATAAGAGAGTTTGAAGATGCAATGTTGTGGTAGGAGTCCATGGTTGAATGGATATTTGAAGAGGAAGATGTAGTAGACAATATCAAATTGTGTTTGAGCACAAATTCAAGAAAAGTCAAAGAAAAATTGCACCAGCAACAAATAAAGGAATATGGAGCGTACAAGAAGAAAGCACAGGAGAGAATGAAGAAATGTCGAGGATATAAAATTTGGAAGAAGAGAAAACGAAAATGCAAAATTGTGAAAGTCTTGAGTCATTGTAAGGCTAGCTGAGACATAGACTAGCAGACATGTTTGAGTGATAATTGAGTTAATTTCTATTGTAAGCGTAGTAGCCATAGTTGACTCCTGTTGAGTAATGTTTGGGTTATGCTAAGTCATACAATGGTAATGAAAGGGAAGTGTTAGAAATTGTAATTACTCCTGCATGAGGAGTTGTTTAAAATTAGAGAGTGAGTTAACTGAGCATTGGGTCAAGTCGAGTGGTCGATAAAGAGTTAAGTGCAGTCCATATTTAGAGTGTGGGTTAACTAAGTTAAGTGTGTGCGCATGTTGAGTTATTTTGTGTGAGAAGTTATTCCAAAAAGGTTTAAATACCCTTCACTCGGTTCATTGTAAGTATCAAGTTTCTGTGTGATCAATAGAAAATTCGCACGTATGTTTTGTGTGTGCGATCACAGATGTTTTAACTTATAAATGTATAGAAAAGAAATACATGTAAAATTATAGCTTAAGACAAAAATGTGCACATAGGAAAATAAGAAGTAAACACATAAAAGGCACAAAAAGGAGACACCAAGGCATGATAACAGAGTTCGTCCAATTCAAACTACGTCTCCAAGCTTAGCTCAACAATGGGAGGCCTTTCTTATTAAAATGGCATGAAAGAAAAGAATTACATTCATCAAACCATCCATAAGAGGCTTATACCTTCAATTTGCAGGATGAATATGAAATGAATGCCTGATGATGGAGAGGTAAGCAACGCCAAAGCGTCCCACAGCAAAGAAAGAGGCTGGAGTATGTAAGTTGTCCAAAATAGAACAACATGTGCTCTCGGCCTCCTGTGAAACAGTGTGCTACCACCAAAACTGCCTCTCCCACTCTTTCAAATCATCGTTTTTTATAATGGGTTCTTTGGATAGAAGCCGATTCAAATTGGGGCTTGTCTTGGTTCATTATAGAGGCCGGTAGAGTGGAAGGATCGGCGGGTGCAGCCACCTCTCAGAATGGGCTTTTTATTGTTGAGTTGATAAGACCTCAAAACCCTTAAGAACACTAAAAATTTGGTCCGAAACCATTCACCCAAACTTCAAAAAACATAAAATCGGGTGTATTTTCTATATTCGGTTCATGCAGAGGTCGCAAATTGGCTTATCGAGGGATGTCCAGTCCTGGTTATTGGGAATGACTGACCATCGATCGTCGATCGCTGATATCAGCATTGGCCGATCCCATTAGCATCCCATACATATATCGCCCCGTGTGTCTGATAATGGTTCCGATAACCCAATTAATCATCGATCATAACCTGCCACCGCCGATATACATATATGTAAGACCTTTGATCGGTTACCTCTAATCCACCAAGATGATTTGATTGAAGATCAGAAATCGAGGGTTCCACTGGTCCTTGCTTAAGTCAACCTCTATATGACCTATAATTACGATTTGGCCTTAAAGGCTTAAGACCCATTTTCAAAGGAAAATCCTTATTTTCTTAAGGATCGAAGAATCTTTCTTCTAGCAATAACTCCATCATCCAAACTTGGATTGAAGTACTGTTTGCATCATTGGGATCAAGAAGATGAGATCTCCGCTCTAGCTCTAAGTTGACTTCATTCTACTCACTTTGATTTCTGATTTTTTCCATGCCATTATATCAGAAGATCCACCTGGACCAATCCTCCCCATTGAGGAGCTTTTGGACCGCTAAAATATTTTCAATAGTTAATTGGAAAGTGAGGGAACTGGTCCCTCACTTTATCTTTCTCCAGCCATCTGGCCTTGCTGGGGTGCATTCCCTTGAATCCAACTCGAAGGTACTCTACATCTCCTCGTCATGAAGTCCTGGTTCTTTTGTTGAAGATGTTGTCTTCAGACAACTCATTGAGATGTTCTGGTGCAAAATCATCAACGGTAGGCACTGTGCCCACCTCATCAATGTCCATGATCAAAGTTGGTTCATACAGCTTCAGGTTCTCTACATTCACTACGGAGTACATCTGCATATATACCGGCAAGTCAAGACGAAAGGCATTGTTCCCAATCTTCTCCAATATGGTGAATGCTCCATATTGGATTGGCCACAACTTCTTTCCCTCTCCCTTCATCCTGTATTTGCTGATGTGGAACCACACCTTGTTGCCCACTTCGAATTGATGGTCAATTCGGTGTTTATCATGTCGAGGCTTATAACGAGCTCGACTCTTTTCCATCTACTCTTGCACTACTTGGAGAATCAATTGGATTCGTTGAATGAATTCCTAAGTTTTGTCTCTCTTATTACATCCACTGGAGCAATCCTGCCTTCCAAAGACCATATCAAAAGAGTCCTTTGGCAGGTAACCAAAAAATGTCTCGAATGGTGAACTTCGCGTCGATGAATGCACTGCTCGATTGTAGGAATGTTGTATATAGGGGAGATTTTCATCCCACAACTTGGGATGTTCCCCACAATAGGCTCGTAATAAGTGTACCACAGTATGCTTAACAACCTCTATCTGTCCATCTGTCTATAGGTGAAATGTTGTGCTTCTTTTTAGTTTGTTGTCCATCATCCTCCACAAGTTGGTCTAGAACTCCCCAAGAAAGCGAGATTCTTGATTTGACACAATTGATGAGGGTAATCCAAAGTGGATCCAAACATACTGAAAGAAAAGAGAAGTAGTCTGCTCTACAATAATCTTCTTTTTACAATGCATAAGAATACACATTTTGCTGAAACAGTCAACGATGATATATAAATAGTTGTGACTCTTCGTAGACAAAGGTAAACCTCCTACAAAGTCGATTGACACACTTTCCCATGGACGAATCAGAATAGGGAGTGGTGTGTAGAGCCCAAGTTTTCCATTAGAGGGCTTTGAAATAGAACACATCACACAACCCTTTACATAGCGAGTCACAATGTTTTTCATATGAGGCCAAAAACAAACTTTTTGTACATGACATAAAGTCTTCTTGACAACAAAGTATCTAGACACAAGAGAGGTGTGGGCCTCTTGAATTACATGCACTCTTTGTGCTGTGGAAATACACAATTTACCAAGTTGATACAACAATTTGCCCTACAAGTGATAGTTGTCCACTTGTGAAGAATGAGTTAGTTTTGCATAAACCTCCTTAAAGTCATCATCGTTAGCATATTGTTCAGCATAAATTTCAAAAGGTAATGAAGCATTATGAAAAATAACATAAGGAGAAATAGGAGGGCAAGATAACGTATCAACCACTTTATTGCTAGTGCCCTTCTTATACTTTATTACCAGATGAAATTGTTGAAGAAATCACATCCACTTGAAATGAGGAGTTTTCTACAAGTTGATTTTCTACTAAAGGTACTGCAAGGGCTAATGATCTATATGGATGATGGTCTCCTTGCCGATCAGGTAGTGTTTCCACTTTTTCACGCTCTGCACCAAGGAATTAAGCTCCTTGTCATAGGTGGGATAGTTTATCACAACTTGAGAAAAGTTCTAAGAATGGTAACAAATCAGCTTCTTTTCGTACATCAGTACAACTCCCATGGCATAACCGCTAGCATCAGTTTCTATCTCAAATGGTTGTTGGAGATTGGGTAATGCTAAGACTGGCACAGTACTGATTTTTTCCTTCGTTGTTTCGAAGGACATCTGTTGTCTTCCTCCCCATTGGAAGGTTTGTTTCACACTTGTCAATGTGTGCAAAGGTGCTGCAATAACAGAGAAATTAGCAATAAATCCTCTCCAATACTAGACTGCACCAAGAAAGATACGAACCTCACTTACACTAGTAGGCTTAGGAAAATTTACAATTGCTTCAAATTTAGCGGGATCAATTTTTAACTCACCATGACCAACAATATGACCTACGTAACCCAAAGAGGTTTTCCCGAACTCACACTTTGACAATTTTACAAAGAGTTTTTCTTTTTTCGGCACATCAAGTACTTTCTTTACATGACTCACATGTTCAAACCAACTTTTGGTAAAAAATAATATGTCATCTAAATATATGAGAACAAACTCATCAATGAAAGGCTAAAATATATTATTCATAACCATCATAAAGGTGGCTGGAGCGTTGCAAAGTTTGAATGGCATCACCATCCATTTGAACAAGCCCATGTTTGGTTTCGAAAGAGGTTTTCCGCACGTCATTCTCCGCAATTCAGACCTAGTGATAGCCACTATGCAAATCCAACTTTCTGAAATATACAACACTTTTTAATTGATCCAATAAATCATGTATGCATGGGAGGAGATAGCGATTTTTCACCGACATTTTATTGAGCACGTAGTAGTCCATGTACATCCTCCAACTGCCGTCCTTCTTGGGCACTAGAACAAATGGCAAACCACATGGAGAGGAGCTTGGCCAGATTATGCCTTGGTCTAGCAATTCCTGCACTTGTTGCTTGATCTCCTCCATTTCAACTGCCGACATCCAGTACATGCCGATATTTGGCAGAGGGGAGTCATGTAATAGGTGGATTTGTTGTTGGATTTCCCTCTTCGAATGTAGTCCCTGTGGCTCCTGAAACAGTTCATTATAATCAGAAATTAGTTGCATTAATTCCTGTTTATGCTTCCCATCGCAGCCATGGAACACGTCAGCGAATTCAGCCTCCTTCTTCCTTATGACCATAAGCATGCATGTTTTATTGGAATACCAGTCATTTCATCTTCCCAATTCTTACGAGGTTGGCATTAATATTATTTTGATGAGCCCACACTACGTCTTCTACCCCATCCTTCGTGATGTGATATTTATTCTCATGGCGGAAAAAGACTGCTTTCCTATCATACAGCTATGGGCTCCCTAATACCATGCCACAGATATCCAGTGGGATTACATCCATTTCTACTTCGTCCACCAACTTAGATGCAATCACAAATTTTACCTTGCATTGTTGGGTTACATTCAATTTAACTTTATCATGAGTCCATCCCAGTAGGTAAGGATTTGGATGCAGTTTTGTTTCTAAGCCAAGCTTCTTTACTAGGGATTCTACAATTAAATTTGCTTGCGACCCAGTATCAAACAGAGTTTCTACTTTGGTGTGATTTACTACAACTCTAATATGAAATAATTCAATTCTTTTTCTATCATTCAAAAGGGACTCATCTACAGAACTAGTGCTTCTATGTGATTTAGAATCGACAGGAGGTGTAAGGGTACCTATTCTTCCCGCTACTGTGACCAGCGCTTCATCTCCTGAATCTAATCCAGAGTCTTGCTGTGCTGCTAGCACTGTTTTCCGCTTCCTGTTTGCTCCATAATTCTTTGGACGCATTTCTGGGTGCTGCTTCCAACATTGGTCATCATATTGGCCTTCTTTCTTACAATGATTGCAATAAGGCCGCTCCCCCTCTTTGGCTGCTATTGTTTCCTTTTCCTTCCCTTTCCATTTCGCTTTGGATTTTCCATTGGGAGGTTTGAATGGTGGCTTTCTAGAGTGGTCTTCTCTTTCATTCTTGCCCCTGTTCTTAATATGAATTACTTTCACACTAGCTACAGCAATAGTGGTTGGTTCAAACAACAATAATGAATGCTGAATATAACTATGCAATTGAGCCAATATACTTAGTTACAACTTCACTTGTGTCTAGTGCAATACCCAAATTCAGTGCTTTCTTCCTAAATTCTTCTGTAAAAATCTGAACACCCTGCCTTTTGCCTTTCTTTAAATATTGCTAATTCATCAAAGCTTTATGTTTGTATCCTAAGGGATAGAATTGTTCCTTTAACGCAGAAGTGAAATCAAACCATGAGGAAAAGAGGTTACCCACATTTTTACTTCTCTGCAATTTGCTCTCCCACCAAATGAGAGTTGTGTTGCCCAGCCGTAGAGAGGCCAACTAGATTTGCTGAATCCTATAGTAAACCTCAATCTGCCTGATCCAATTATTAAGCTTCTCTGTGTTACTTTCTCCATTAAATACAGGAATATCAAATTTAACATCTAATTTAAACAAAGTTTTCTTAGATGCATCCTATGGATTTCTCTGACTGTGGTGGTGAGGGGAAGATGAACCTTCACCACCAGAAGGAGAAGGAGAGGCTTCTTCTCCACCATTCCCATGTGCTAAACCTTGTCCTTCTGGATTCCTCTCTTCTCCTTTTTCCAGTCTTATAACCAGCTGACTGATATTCTCTGCCATTGAATAGAAAGTCTTTCTGAAATTGCACTCCTCTTCAATACGAGCTTCCTCTTCAGCCATGTTTCTTCTTCGAGGTGCACGTCCTACCCCTAAATTGAAAGGTTCTAAATTCCCTTCGCCTCTTTGAAGCCTGCCTCTTGTTAGCATACAAACATGGAATTCACATCTAAAAAGCCCTGGTCTAATACCACTTGATCCAGGATCTTTTCACTTATAGATGTATAGAAAAGAATTACATGTAAAATTGAAGCTTAACACAAAAATGTGCAGATAAGAAAAGAAGAAGTAAACAAATAAAAGGCACAAAAAGAAGACACCAAGGCTCGCTGAAAGAGTTCATCCAATTCGGACTACATCTCCAGGACTAGCTCAACAATGGGGAGGCCTTTCTTATTAAAATGGCATGAAAGGAAAGAATTACATTCATCAAACTGTCCACAAGAGGCTGATACCTCCAATCTGTAAGATGGCTATGAAATGAATGCCTCATGATGGAGAGGTAAGCAACTCCAAAGCATCTCGCAGCAAAGAAAGGGGCTGAAGTATGTAAAATGTTCAAAACAGACCAGCATGTGGTCTTGGCATACTGTGAAACAGCGTGCTACCACCAAAATTACCTCTCCCGCTCTTTCCAATCAACATCTTTTATAATGTGCTCTTTGGACAGAAACCCATTCAAATCGGGGCTTGTGTTGGTTCATTATAGAGGTTGGTAGAATGGAAGGATTGGCAGGTGCAACCGCCTCTCAAAATGGTATTTTTATTGTTGACTTGATAAGACCTCAAAGCATCGAAAAACACTGAAAATTCACTCCAAAACCATTCACCCGGACTTCAAAAAACACAAAATTGAGCATATTTTCTATATCAGGTCCGCACCAAGGTCGCAAATCGGCTTATCACGGGATGTCTCATCCTAGTTATTAGGAATGATCGACCGCCGATCGTCGATATCGGCATCGGCCGATCGCATTGGCATCCCACACATCCGACCGTCGATCGTCGATATCAGCATCGGCCGATCGCATTGGCATCCCACACATATATTGCCTCAGGTGTCCGATAATGGTTCCATCGACTCGATTAATCGCCCACTATTGATATACATATATGTAAGACCTATCATCCGCCGATCTGATCTAATCGGTCATTGGGGGTTCCACTGCTCCTTGCTTAAGTCCACCTCTATGCGACCTCCGATTGCGATTTGGCCATAAATGCTTAAGGCCCATTTTCAAAGGAAAATCCTCGTTTTCTTAAGGAACGAAGAATCCTTCTTTTAGCAATAACTCCATCATCCGAACTCAGATTGAAGTATTGTTTGCGCCATTCGGATCAGGAAGACGAGATCTCCGCTAGTTGACCTCATTGTGCTCATTTTGATTTCTGAGTTTTTCCATGTCATTGTATCTGAAGATCCACGTAACAAGCGGACATAGTTGAGTCATGCTGAGTAATGTTTGAGCTATGTTGAGTCATATGGTCTTAATTAATTAAGGTGGAATGTTAGAAATTCTAATTACTAAGAGTTGGCTAAAAATAAAAAGTCAGCTAGGGTTGAGTCAAGTCAAGTGATGGATAAAGAGTTGAGTCAAGTCAAGAGATGGATAAAGAGTTAAGTACAGTGTATATTTAGAGTGTGAGTTAACTGAGTTATGTGAGTGCGCATGTTGAGTTATTTTGGAAGACAAGTTAGTCCAAAAAGGTTTAAATACCCTTCACTCATTTCATTGTAAGTAAGTTTTTATGTGATCAATAGAAAAGCCTGAGCTAGTATCTTTTGCCTGTGGAATTTGTGTTTTGTCTCCTCTCCCTTTCAAGCAAGGTTGACATCCCAAGACCTAGAGGCATCCCAGCAGTGAAAGCCTCCCTCCTTACTAACCACCAAAGAGTTATTCGAGGTGGAGTGTTTTTCCTTGATTAACAGTGATAAATCAACCTTCATCCTCTAATAACAGCGAGAAATAATTGTTGTCTTCAGTGCTGTGTTCCCACCGGTGAATTTTTTTTTACAAAAGAGCTCGTTTCACTATGTTAAATTAAAGGGAGCATGTATTTGATACATCATAATCGTAGGATCATGGGTTCGGTACATCAATTGATATGAAGGCAAGACAATGATCTCGAAGATGATTTTTAACCGAAAAATACAATGCTTCAGCTGTCCACTGAAAAATAAATCATTATTATTGGGTCATTACTTCCTTAGAAACATCTGCGAAAAGCATCTTAGCAGATCATAGTCGTTCTTGAAGAGGGAATCCTCCGTCTCGCCTTCATCTTTTAAATTGGAATTGAAATTGCTTTTGTTTTTCTTTGCTTTAAAATGGAGAAGCGATGTTTTGAAAAGGAAAAACACCATTTTGGATTTACGTTATGGATTGGAGATGGAGTTATTGTTAATTGGCTCTTTAACTTTAATGTATCTCGCTCTTTGATTGAACAGATTGGCTGACACAGACTATGCAAGTCGGAAGCGCAAATTAACGATCAAAATTTAGCATCCAGTGTGGAGTCGGCAGCCCCCAAAATAATGACCTTACAAGCTTGTGATGTACTTGCCATGACAGTGTCGTCGAATCTTTCGCGCCCAACTTCCCTGTCGAGGTCATCGTGCTTTATCGCCACCAATGAGGAGACACTATCGCTCAGGCTGAGCCCAAGCGTCCAAATAACCATCAGGAAGAATCGTCTGCCTACAGCAACGGTTTTTTTGAGATATTAATTTCATTGTGTCATCAATTCCATTGTCTGCCCGGTGTTATAGTTAGTTCAGATTTACTCAAGTCTAGTTTCGATTCATTCCAGTCATTTATATTTATTATTGTTGATGCTTTCAATATAATCCATTTAACTATTTTGAATACTAACTATTTTGAATATTGAAAAAACAATCTCTACTCCACCATTTCTCTTCATTCGTTATCATGATGTAATATGTTTAACCACCATATCTCTTCATTCTTCTTCACTCTCCACATCCAATAATAGCCCGGGGACTGGTTACATGGTAATGATCTGGCCTAATTCTCAAACCAGAAACGTCGACAAATCCCATCACAGCAATAGAGATGAACACATGCAGCCAAAAAAGAGCAATAAGCGCAAACTGGGTTCTACTCCACGGCCGGGAGGCGGCAATTGATGGTTTGGAACATACGTAACAAACATATTTGAGCGGCGTTAAATTCAAATTGACAAGCCATGAATTATTTGTCCATGTACAATGAATTCGTTCAGGACAAAGCCCAATCCCACTTCTTGAACAATATTACATAAAATGAACATTCTGGCTTGGATGCATATAGGGGATTATTAGGGAATCGCACGTCTGGTTGATGTATTGAGTCTAATTCGAATTTATAACGTGTCAAATCTTGTCATAGCACACAACTTCAGCCTTGAAATGTTTCAGCAATGAAACCCTTCTTAACAAACATAGCAATGAGACGTTCAATTTTTTTCTACTTACTCACAATTAAGAAACAATCTTGATTTCAGGCTGGTGTCCATGTAATTTTAGAGATGATACGTGTACATTCTGAAAAAAAATTGGGTAAAAGGATGCTTTAACTTAAAAAAAATGTTGTCGTTAAATGAAGCCTTTTAACGTTAAAACGAGTCCATAAACATGTATGTTGTTATGTTTTTTTATCTCGACAGAGACACTCATTAAACGGATAATTGTATAGCTTTTATCTGTTAGAGCTTTTATATATATATATACTCCAAAGTCTCACCAAACTTGTGGCTGTACTTAAAATTGGAAACTAGGAAGGGCATTGGAAAATAAGCTCTTTACGCTCTAACACCTACGCCTTTCTATACATTATTACAAGAGCATAATATTAAACTGAAATTTTGTATTACTATTTAATAAATTAAAATAAATTTAATTAACTAATTATAATATTTCAATAATAAAATTTAATTTTGCTAATGCTTTGTTATTATTATATTTAAAATTTAACAGAATTAATAATTATTTAATTTTAACAAATTTAATTTTAAAACAAAGTGAAACTTTTGGAGAAATGTGATGAGCATGGCTAAGGGAGAGAAATCTATTAACGTGGGGAATCTTTAGCTGAACCATATCAATGATACAAAAACTACCTATTATTGATTCTAGTAACACTGACAACTTGAAATACCATTGACAACAATTTAAAATTCAAGTAGCATGGCTCGCTTTTCTCACCATTAAATAGATTTTACCATGCATAGGATTCTCTACGATTGTCAAGTTCTAACAATTTATGGAAGTATATACGCGCAATTTCTTATAGAACTATCTACGACTAACAATTTGTAGTAATGTCTCGAAATCATAATTTACTGTCCAACTAACTTAGTTAATAGGAAAAGTCTACTCTAACACTCCCCATTAATCTTAATTATTACAGACTCCCTATGTCTTTTCTCTAAAACTTAAAAGAAATAATTTTGAATTGCTTGGTGAAGATATATGTTAGTTGATCTTTAGATCCACAAAATTGAAGAGATATTTCACCATTGTTGACAAGTTTGTGAATGAAACGTTAATGTGTTTTTCTTTTCCTATGAAACATGCAATTCTCTGACAATGTCATTACTAGATTGTTTTGAGTTCCATCTTCTATATTCATCACATTTATAATTTAATGTGTCAATGTTTCAAACCTTCAAATGAGGTTCATCATTATGGAGAAAAAATATAAGTTTGCTTCTTGTACATATGTGCAAGATCATTCAAAAGTCTTCCTTTCATACTACACAATGATCCTGTAGTAGCTACTACATATTCTGCTTGTATGCAACATATTGTGAAAATTGGTTGTTTCTTATAAACCCATGAGATCAAATTTGTTCCAAAATGAATAGCATATCTTGATGTACTTCCCCCCATCAATAATACTAGAAGAAACATTATTTTTGTATCTTTTAAGTTTGTTTTCTTCGAAACTTATGTGTACTACAATCCACATTGAGTTCTACCTTCAACATACCTCAAGGTTCCTTTTCCAACTTTCAAGTGAGGTTCCTTGGCAAACTCCATAAATTTTTAAATATAACTAATTCCATACATACCATCAATTCTACATACAATAAGGTTCATGGGGCTACTCAGAATCCTTTTATACAACATTGAATAGACTACTAGTCTGTCATCTTGCTTGCTCATTTTTCTTTTGTTGCAATAGATGACTCTGTTGGTTTCTATTTGACCATGCTCAAACTCTTTAAGGAATTTGTAGCATGCTTCTATTGAAGTAAATATCCATTGAGCAAATTTCTTGACTTCAATGCCTAGAAAGTCGACTAAGACCTAACATCAAATTTCCTATATATATCATGGCATAAACATGAATACACACTATAAGTATTTTACCTTGATATGTTTTAATATAGAGCGTAGGCTCATTACTACTCTTGTTGAACCCATTATTGAGTAAATATGAGTCAATCCAACTATACCAATTTCCTGGAGCTTACTTCAAGCCATACAAGGATTTATTCAACTTGTACGTTTTGAACTCTTGTCCTTTTACTTCAAATCCTTTTGGTTGATCAAGATACACCTCACCTTCTACTTTTCCATTCAAGAGGAATGACCTCACATCCATATAGTAAACTAGGAATATGTTCTAGGATCTAATGGATAATATAGACCTAATAGTATCCATCCTTTCAATTGGAGCAAAGTTTTTATCATAGTCACTACATGGTTGCTGAGAAAATTCTTTAGCAACTATTATTTCCTTATATCATTCTAGTTTTCCTTTCTCATCTAGTTTATTCTATTGGACCCACTTAATAGTAAGGATGGTTTTATCTATTGGGAGACAGAAAAGATCCCATATACAATTCCTTTCAATAACTTCAATATCTTAATTCATGGTATGTACCCAATATTCTTGTTTCACCTCTTCAAATAAGAAGTTTGATAGGATAATAAGGAAAAATTAACCTCCTAATAAATGTGATCACATTGCTTTTATATTTCCCTTAAATTCCTTGTTCTATCATTTTTCATTAAATATTCTCACTCATTCCTAGAGGGATTATTTCTCTAATTTCACATTGAATCTACTAACTCTCTGTTAGAACAAGGACTATCTTCTTGTCCTTTTACTTTTAACCTTTTCAATCTCAAAGGTTGGACATGTCCTAAGCTTTCCATATATTCATACATTAGGAGAGATGGATTTCCCCTATCCATTGAAACATTATCTTAATCACTACAAGGTTTGTCCTCGAAGAATATCATATATTTTCTCATCACAATGCTCTTATGATTGAACTGTACACTATTTGGGCTTTGGATTTATTCAGTGTGTAATGAAAAAACATTTTCACTCTTCTTTTCAACATTCCTCCTTAGCTCTTATGGGACACGTGAATAAGAAATAAAATAAATAAATCTAAAGTGAGGGACACTTCACGTTGTGCCACTCCATGTTTCTTTAGGTGCTTTAACTTTGGCACTATTTCTTGGATTTATATTCAATAAGTAGACTCAATAAACAACATCTTCAACCGAAAAATCATCAGAAAAAATTATAACTTTGAGCATAATCCTTTCCATGTTCATAATAGTAATATTTTTATGTTTACCCATTGCATTTGATTGTGAAGTATATCTAGTGATGTAGTTCCTTTTAATTCTTTGTCTACAAAAAATTGCAAATGCATTTCAGTCGTACTCTCCTCCTCCATCTAATCTTGGAACTTTCACATATTTGTCACGTTGTTTCTTTGCTACAACTTTAAATTTTGTGAAATATATGAATATTTTTCATTCATTTTAGAGAATATATATGAAATGTTTCTTCTAAATCTTAAATAAATGGTAGAAAATTGAATCTCCACCAATTAACTAAGCTTGCATGGGCCGAGAAGATATGTGTGGAAAAGTTTGAAATGCTTCTTATCTTTGTAGAAGGATTTAGGAAAATGATCTCTTTAATTCTTACCAAGAATATAATTTTCACAAGTGATGGTTTTCTCATTCAATATGGAAAATTCCTCAACGATTAACTATTTCTGCAAGATATTTAGAATCCTAAGAGACATATGTCCATATACCTAAAATACCACAACCAAGTTCCATCTATGCTTGAAACATTTTGTGTATATAAATCAGACATATTCAGAATTTTCATATTCAATGTGAACATTTTATTTTTGGTCATTTTTCCATTTGCATTGAATCTTCTACTAGGTAAATTCTATAAGATTGTGTGTATGGATTCTTTGAAACTAATATCATAACCATGTTGACTCAACTATTTAATACATAATAAAGTATGGTTAAGATTTGATACATAATAGACATCGACAATACATTTCTTCTCATATTTATTATTTATGCTAGAAATAACACCTTTTCATGTGGCCTTGACATGATGGTAATATGCTAAATAAATTTCATATTGAATCGATCTACGAAGACTAGGGAACAACTTCTTATTACCAGTCATGTAACTATTGTAGCCACTATCCTACACAAAACTATTTTCATTTGATCTTCTTCAGTTAGTTGACGTGGGATGAAAATTGTTTTAGATGTGCCTTATTTAGTGTTGGAGAAACTATCTCTATACTTATTTGGATATGATTACCTCTTTATACACTCACTTTCATATTGTCCATATTTTTTGCAACACTAACATTGTACCTTGTAATTTTCCATTCATATTCTACCTCTCCCCCTTTGCTTCTGAGAGTGTCTACGTTCACCTAATTATCGTTTTTGGAAGAGTAATCATCTTGGGTTTCCAAACTTGGGTTATTCACTTAAGGGGGAGGTAAAAACCTTAAAAGAATGCCAATAATTATGGGAAATCCAAGTTACCTCCTGATAAATGAAAACTAAGGGTCATTGCTAATTGTATTTATGTGTATGATATGTTTAATTTAAAATATCACATGGATTATAAAATTTAGTTTATTATTTGGTGTGTTTTTAATAGTGGTAGTAGAGCATGCCAGCCTTGAACATTGGCGCTCCATGATTCTGAGCCTATCTCTCTATTTGTCAGATTGGAGACCAATCTTTCCTTTGAAAATCACCACGTCATTTCATTTACCAACTTTGTATCATAACTCTTACTTACCTAATGCCCCTACTCACTGCACATTTAATGGCTTATTTATATGTGTCCAATATTATCCATTATTCTAAAATTGAATATATTTTATGTCCACGCATTGCTTAACTTATGCATTTAACGACAAGGAAAAAAAGGTATAGGATCAAGAAAAAATAGAAACTTTTGAATCTTCAATGAAAAATGGGTGGTGAGCTCCAGTATTGTAGCAATAATGCTACAACTCCTGAGGCTTCCTGTCTCTCATTTTATCAACCCGGTTGTTCGTACAAACTTGGAAGTGACGGTGCTATATGCACAAGTAGCTCTTGTCGCAGCTGTCACTTGGTCAACTGGCACAATTCCGCTAGGGCTTAAGCCAACTTCTATAGGCTCACATAAGAAGCTTTATCAATGATGGACGAAAGCTAGCTCAAAGGAGACTAAGCTACTTGACAAAAATGAACTAAAAGTAAATCAAAGCATGTAAACCTAGGAAACCCTAATTTAACTAATCTAATCTCTATAAAGCAATGAAGATGAGTGGGACTTCTACCAATGCTGCTACTACATCTAATAAGTGGAAATGCATGGATCTAAACTACTGACATGATAAAAGACATGTTTTTGTACTTTTTCATTAAGTAGGTGGAGTGATTGTGATTTT
>APFE030132819.1:96900-116593 GCA_000404065.3 Pinus taeda
TTCGAATTGCATGTGTAAATGAAACTTAAAGTGCTGGAAATGAAATAGAAACAACACTACAACAGAGGGGATCTATGGCTCTCAGGTTGGGCCCTAACCTGAGAGCTATAGTCTCCTAATAAAACTCAGGAATATATCACAAACTGTCCTCTTTATTCATAATTCAACGTCATGCCAAATTGGCTTACAACAAATAACAAAACTGGACTGCTTCCAAAATTGTATGATAACCCGAGAGATTCAACAACCTATCTAAGGCTAAGGCCTCCATATTTATACAAAAAATGATGGTCCGCCAAGTAGCCTTCATTCTAGGAGCTCGGCTGTCCAACTGAAGTTTAACTGCGGATTTGTGAGGCAGTCAGAACTGTTGTTCTGGTAGAACAGTTTATGACTGCTGTTCCTGTAGGACAGCTGGCTGCTTCTGAAGCTTGGAGGGGAGATTGATTGGAGCTCAGAGTTCTTGGTGGGAATCACGAGGAATGCCCCCAAGACCGTGGACATTACTTCCATGAAATCAGCAGAGCCACCTCATTGTCTCCTTGTCTACTCTTTCGTTGTCTCTTGCTCCCCTTTTTAATGCCAAAACCTGGAATCACAATGCATTAGTCACGTGGATAAAGTGTCTAACCTTCCTCCTACAAACAACATGAATAAACTAAGAAATGCATGCATAAGCAAATAAAGATGAATGGTTTGAGCAAGTAAAGTAGGCCAAAATGAGCCCAAATTGTACCAAAATTGGGGCTCATCAATGGGTTGTTTGGAAATTCCTTCACTTTAATTGGGTTTCCATCATTTGTATCCTTCACTCATATCCTTCATGGTATCTCTCTAATATGTCAAATATATGTATCATTTTTATTATTTTGCGTTTCCATCATTTGTATCCTTCACTCATATCCTTCATTGTATCTCTCTAATATGTCAAATATATGTATCATTTTTATTATTTTGCTAAGCATTTATTCTCCTACCCTTCAATACTGACTGTGAGACCAATCAATCTATTACTGTATTACTCACCTCATGTGTAAGGTCTTTTATGGTCTCTATATGTCTAAACTGAGGTAAGAATCTATTGAACCATCTATCTCAGGGTCAAATATAATTTGATACAAATCCTAATAGAAACTCAATAAAAAAATATTGAAATTTTCTATTATATGCTCACAACTAAGCTATTGAAACTCCTACTTGTCTATGTACTTATTTTAATGGTGTCACGCAATTGATCCATTGTAGTTATTAAATTGTTTCAATATCTCTCCAAATTTTAAATTCATTTTTGGCCTACTTGTTATTTGATGCCTCCATCACTACAATTGTAGAAGACAAACGAATATAATACATGATGGGAGAGCACAAATTCATTATCCTTAATAATACAGTGCTCAATAATAAAGAAGAGAATGAGAGTGGAAGAGAGTGAATAATAGAACACATGATGATTTCAACTTGGTGCTACATTCATTTAAAGGAATGTCTGCCCCTTCATTCAAAGATGGTGTTAAAAATTCAGGAATGGAAGCCTTTAGATCATGATAATGATATTGGCATTGAAAATCCTGACTTCTAATGCATTGGAAATATTTTGGAAATTTGCATAAGGACCACCAAAATACTATTTAAGGTATCTTTTGATTCGAGCCAAAATATTTCGTTTCTTATGTCTTAATGTTTGTTGGAATGGAATTCAATATGAGGGATGTTGAATGTGAAAGCACATATCCATGTCTAAAATTAGAAACCTTCAGGGATGTCTCTACTATTGTTCCCAAAACTCTTTGACTTGGATGCTCATTCTATAAGTAGAACATATTTTTCTTCAAAGCACAACATCATCAAGATGTTATAGAGGAAGCCCAACATGATTTCACCTCGCTTGCAGGTGGCTAGATGCCATGAAAAGAGTTTTAATGCAATTTTAAGTAATGGAAATAATTATCACAATCTCCATAAAGTCTACTAATTACACTCCAAGCCATCCATGATCATTAGTGGTTCCCTGACTCAACGGATTTTCCAATAATACAACATAATTCGAATGATGCTTTATTTTTATGAATTCTCATGCATCATTTATCTTCATGGATGGTTTCATTAGCATGAAACACATCATAAAACTAATAAATCGAAGCACTTCATCAGGTAACTCCTTGGATGGTTTCTCCAACATGAAACCTGACCTCTAGCCATTAACATGAAGAACATCACAATTTCCTAGGACTATGTGGGAAGCATTGACCAAATAATGTTAGTGAGTTTACTTCTCTGTACAAATATCCTTAAGAGATATATCCATGGTTTGTTTCTACTAAGGGCATACCTCTTGACATAAAACTGAAATGAACATTGTATTATGAAGAAAAAATTGCATTGTGTTCCTCCATTTCCATGTGCTTAGAGAGGATGGTTTGGCATTTAGGAATCGCCTCAATCATATTGTCTAGGAAACATTCACATTTTCTTTTGTGCTCTCATTAATATCTAAACTCCTTCAACTAATATCCAAGGTAATAAATATGAAGTGCCACATCAATTCATAAGTGAAGAAGCTTGTCAACTATTAAACAATTGAAGATCATATTTTCGTCATCATATGAAGAGGAAGAGCCCATAATCAATAGTGATTGTGTGTGTATGTGTGTCAACCTTTCTTAAGTGATATTCAAATAATTTTCTATCTAGAAGTGATGAATATTTTTTTCATCTTTTTGACCATTCATATTAAAAAATGGTTCTTTTGAATTAGTCTTACAAAATTTCCTTTCCATCTCTAACTTTTTTTCATAGAAAAAATAGGCAATAGACTCAACGGTGCAAGTCACCAAACCTATTGGCTCCTTAAGTCTCAAACAATACAATACAATACAACTCTATCTTTCATAGTGCAATACCTCCATTAATGTTAGAAATGAAACTTGGCTAGGCATACAATTAACCGTGGATTAATCACTGTTACCTATTTCTTGTAGCTATATAACACTGGGACCTATCTGCCTTTTTACACATTTACAAATCCATTTTCTGTTGAAATTGATACCCTCCATATTTCTTTTCTAAATTCTTAGTTGTTAATAAAATGGCCAAAGTTTATGGAATATTAGAGTTAGTAAACACTCTAATAGTATTTATTGTTTGAAGGTACAATCAAGATCAACAAGGTCATCCTCAATTATGTATGAATTCTTTATAAAACATGCACATCACAAGATCATGCTTATTCAACTCAAACCACATATTTAATGAGATGAACTAGCACAAAAGAGTCAAAATTATGGATTGGTTCTTAGTTATGAAAATTGTCTTTTTTAGTTTGAGAAATTCTCACATCAGTCGTCAGCAATTGATCATATCAGTGGGGCTACTTGAAGAGTAGTTTGACATGAAATTGCAAAAGGTCAACATACAATTCTCAACCCCATCATCAGACATTGGGAATAAGGTATTAACAATAGCCACAACATTAGTCTCGGATATGAAAAGGATGTGTCATTTTTCATTCCAAAATATTCCAACCCAATACAGTTTCAATGTGATAGTTTCCTTTAGGACACTTCATCTTCACTTGCTCGACACATTGCTTCTCTTCCAAAGCCACTAAGACAAATTGTTGAATTCTAACATTTTTATCAAGTTGGCCATGTGAAATAGTAGTGTTTTAATCTTGACCCTTTTTGATAATTGTGGAAAAAATAATCATCATTCAAATAGATGTTCCAAACATAACATTCGTACAAGATAAAATGTTCACCTTTGAAAGATCACTTCTTGGAAATGGTCCTAAGCATCGAAGAACATATATCAATCACTTCTAAAAGTTAATTCTTGAGTATTAACGTGTCTTTTACTATATATGCATTCATCTTCTCAATCTATATCACATAGGTGAGAATTGATGGTTAGTTACTAGCTTCAAACATATATAAGGATAACCTGATCCATAATGTTGAGGGACCTTTTAGGCTTATGATTTTCCTCATATATGTTATAGCATATTTTACCACTATTATATATAAGATGTTATTATATGGCCTAACGAGCTCCCTTTTCCCTTGTAGACCTGTCCTCACTTCAAAAAAGTGTTTTTCATAATTCATATGCAAATCTACCCACTATACAATTCTATGAATATGCCATTCCTATGAACAATACCCACTTATCAATTTTTTGATTTTAAAAAATATATAAAAATATATTTCTTTGGTGGGATTTATAAGTTTTACTAAAATCCCACCAATAGGATCCCATGCCCTAAATGAATTAACTGGTTTGACGGAGTATATATACACTACATGGGTATCTCTAATTGATTACTAATGGGAGTGTTAATACGAAAATTCTTAGCAAGTGTACTAAAAATGTTTCACATAAGTCATTTGTGACAACCCTAACAACAAAAGTATGGTTGTAAATATGCTTCCTAAACCTTCAAAACAAATGATGACAACCTTGCAATAGATAACATACAAACATAAAAAAACTTATAAAAAATAACATAACATGAGAACCCAATGGAAAACAAGAATGAATATATTTTATTGATAATGTAAATATAACACCAATGACGAGAGTTTATAAACTTGGATCTATAGATCCCCCTCCATAGGATGGGTCCTTCTTGACCTTGCGCTTCAAAAAAAAATTCTCTCTCTCAATATGTGGTATGTTATGGGCAAAGGAAAATAATGAAGGCTTGAAATCAGGTGAGAGCTAAAATGTCATGAGACAATAATGGGGATGATGAGAATAGTCATGGTGAATAATGGAGAGAAAACCCTCTATTTATAAACAAATATTGAAATAGATTGAGAATTAGAAAAAATTAAAATATTATATAATAGATCAAAATATGGTAGTTTTGAATACTCTATTATATTTTTTCAGCGGGAAAAGATATTCAAAATGTTAAAATATGTTTGTTGAGAAATTGTTTGAAGTAATTAAGAAATAAAAATGGTTTATTAATCACTTTGTGAGGATTGAGACAAATATAAAGTTGAAATAATTATTAAATAATGGTTTAACAATTATCTCAAAAGGAAAATATAGAATAAATGAGGAACAATAAACAAATAATGATTTATTTAATTATTCTCATTGGTTTTATATTTAAATGAGAAATAAATTAAGAAAAATGGTTTACTAAACTATTTCCCCTGGTGAAAGTGTGTTTTCCCATGGAAAAACTCATCCTACATTTTGGTTGAATTAGTAAGAAATGTCTAGGTGGACATTTTTAGGGTGATAACAAGGAGGTATCCATACTATACCTAAATTTCCGCAGACTAGGTTTGTAATTTTCATGTGCTTCCTGCACTCCCACTCTCCAGGAAACATCAGTTTCCTTGCAAACATGCTCAGACTCATTATCTAGAATTTTCTCATGTATATTAGAGAGGATCCTCTGATGGATCGAGTTGGATGGATCTAGAGGAAGGTTTGATCAGTGCCTATAGTTGGGATTAGGTTGTAGCTTCACCTATTCTTATCTCTTTCAATTAATAAAGAAACTCATGTCATGTTTCTAAATTTCATTGTTATCTTATGAATGTTAATTTGTGATGATGATTTTGATGATCTAACATACATATATGTCCATGTACTTTGAATTTGGTGATTTGTTGGTCCCTTTGTGATATATTTTCAAGTCTGCACATCTGGGAAGAAGGTTGAGGGTTTGGAAACTACTAGATATAATTCAAAAATAGGACCTTTAGGTATGCCTCTATTACATACTTTCATTAATTTGAGTGCTTTATATGATTTCATGAGTTTTCATTGTTATATTTTTATTCCGCTCAATTGGGGGTCTCAACCCTTTCCCTCGGTAACTTTTCCCTTCAATAGAATTGCTGACTCCACTAGGGAATTACTTATAAATTGTTTCCTAAAGGGTTGTCGAGATTGATTTGGGTGTTCGATCTTTCTTTTACTATTTTCTTAATTTCTTGAAATCTTGTTTCATCATCTCTCTCAGCCTAACCTTCTAGAGTAGATTTTGTTGTTCATTTTTCCTCATTTTACTGTATATACACAATTTTTATTTAGAAGAGTTTTCTATATATGTATTTGTATTGTTTACAACTTGCATATACTAATGTTGTCTTTATAAAGACTTTGTACATACATAGAATTTATTTTAGGCAGTCGTGTATGTTTCTGAAAAGAAAACATTTTCTTTTAGTCTTGTGTGCTTATTGAGTATTAACTGTCTTTTTTTCATTGGTTTTTTCTTGATATCTTTCATATCTGAGAAAACAACTTTGTGTCCACCTATGCTCTTTAATTTTTGAAGCCTGTGAAGTGTGGAATTGGGCTCTAGATCTTTTGTTTGCATTATCTAGCTTCTTAGGAAGAGTTGTATTTATGTCTCAAGATAGTTTGTATCGCATATTTATCTTTGGCTTCTATGTATGACTTAAAGGTTGATCTTCCTACATTATTCTCTTTTTGTTCTTAAAATAGTTCGATATTCTTTTTAAAGATCTATGATCTCATTTACTTGAGGCAATTTTAATCTTTTGAATCTCTAACTTCTTTATGTACCAACTTTTTGAGTGTTTCATGTTGTCATTTACATTAGTATTTTTAACTCCATATATTTTGAATCGTAGACTTGGGAAACCTAATTCTTTCTCATTCATTTGATTTTCATATCCATTTCTTTCTTCATTTCTTGAAGATTTGGTTTTCATTCAATAAAGGAAATGAAAAATTAATAATGTTTCCTTTTTAGTTTGTTTTTACTTCATTAATTTGAGGTCTTTTGGTTTTTCAATGTGGGAGGATTTGTGGTAAATTCAAACATTCCATTTTCTTTGGGAATTGTGATTCACGTTAAAGTGTTTTACTTCCTTGTTTGTTTACTTTAACATAGTCTTAATTGTCATGGTTTCTTACCTTAAGATTTATATTTGAATCTTGCATTGCATATCAATGTGCATTAGGGTTAAGTGCATTATAAAAAGAATTTAGCTATTTTTGATTGATTTTGAATGTGTGAGTGCTTATCAAATGAAAAAATAATTTTTTTTTATTAAATAAATTATCGTAGAAACTTGTAGAAATCACATTCATTGAAGAAAAAGAGAGTTGCATTTTCATTTAGCCTAGGTTTTCTTATTCATTTCTTTTGCATAAAAAGATCACAATTTTCACTTTACATATATTTTGACCAAAGAAAACAAGCATTAAGTTGAACGTTTAGCTAAAATGAACTAGAATTTTCATTTGTCATAGAAACACCAATTAGTCTATGGCATATTTAGGGCCATGGAATAGGTTTGTGGAGTGTAAACTCTAAAAGTCCACTCGAACAAAAGTAAACAAGTTGATTAAAGAGTGGAAGTCTAGAATTGTATAGGTTGTTGGGGAAATCTCCTCTCACATTAGAGTCAAGCACTAGTCCATGAAATGATAAGGAAAGAGAGATGCCCCCTATCCTACTTGTTTAACAAAGTGCTCATGGCTATTCCCCTTAGACTTATGATTGCGAGCCAGTAACATTAGTTTCCTTTCCTAAGGACCACATAGGTGACTGCACGGTGGAATTCCCATGAAACTTGAGACAAATGTTGTATCACTTCCATACTACTTATAAAGAGCTCCCCACGAAGTGAGTGAAGTTGCACCAACAAAGGATATTGTCTAGAGGTCAGCGTAATTGTTTCTCTTACCTTTTCTAGTAGGACTTGGGCCTTGAGCATCCCAAGCTTACCTTCAAAAAGTCAGTTTATCCACTTTCTCATATTTTGGTGTCTAGTCCTAATCACTTAGTGCAAAAATACTTGAAGGTTATTTAATTATCTATATATTTATGATTTTTTTGTTAGTGCTCTATGATCCTACATTTCCTTAGGTTATCTGAGTATTTTGATTATTTTTTTCATAAAAGGTGGTTGATTAGTTAGTTTACCAATATATGAGGCCTCGCAGGCTTTAACCTACCAATGTTGAACCTTCACCAAGAAGGTGTAGGGTAATTTCTACTTGTTCTTTCGAGCGAATCCAAGATAACATAACAAATAAAAATCCTTCACCTAGGGTTTTGATTTTAGGGGAAGAGCCTAGCCTTACCCGTAGTTCAAATAGAAACTTCCTTATTCTTTATAGGGTATATTTTAAGTCATAAGACCAAGTAGAAGTTTTGGATGCTCTACCCTTTTTAGACTCCTTTAGATTGTATTCCTTAAAAACTTTACTATGTTATATCATATGTGGATACCCCTATTCACATACATGTTAGTCCTCTCCGCTCTCCTTCTTTATTCATGGCTAATGTTAGTAGCATTAGTATGGCTATTAATTAAGATAGTGTGCCTATTCCTTCTTCAACAATAGGAGGAGGTACCTTGTCCATTCCTACTACTACACCCAACATAATAGTTGCTAAATCTACCTCTACTCCTGGTCCAAGTGGGGAAATCCAACCTTCTCCTCCTTTTGCTGGGGAATTTTCATATGGGATTCCTTCAATTCCTTATATTTACCTTCCACCACTATAACAATTATGCCTTCTATGGCTAGTAGCTATGCATCATTATAAGGATTCCATTTTGGAAGTGGACATGTTCATCCTTCTAATACTTCTTTAGGAATTGGATCCATGGAATTCCATAGCTTCTCCCAAAAGGTTAATCAAATTAAATTTCAAGGAGACCAGGGATGGCATATCTTCCAGTGAACAATTTTAGGTCTAGTACCTATTTTCCTCCTTTAGCAAGTGCATGGAACTAATATCAAGGGGTTTCCCCTACCTATAATTCTCCATTAGGAGGTGATGTTGTTGTTGTTCAATATTTTGCATTAAGTGGAGGATGCCCTTTGTATACTCCTGGACAATAAGGGTTATCTAACAATCTAATATTTTCTACAAGAAATCCTTGGTAGCCTAGTGTCGTTAAAATTCTAAGATTTACCCTTCCAAACGTTTTGAATCCTTATCCCAGAGCATCAAATCCTATTTCTTCCCTACATTTACCATTCCTAGCAACTCTTAATTTGACATATCTTTTGAAATTAACTAATGATCTGATTTGGTATAATCCATCTTGGCCCCTGCTCCCTACTAGAATTCTAATAGACATGCCCATGTTTGAAGGAAATTCTAGAGAAGACTCAGTTGACCATGCAACCATTTCTCATTTCGGGTGCTCACTCGACTCTCTAATCGATGATTCGATTAGATTGTGACTTTTTCAATGCAACCTAACTTGGATAGCAGAAAAATGGTGTATTGAGTTGAAAGGGGGGTAGTTTTCTACATTTATTGAGTTGGATATAATTTCCTTAGCCACTTTCAGTTTGATATCCATTATGATGTTGGGACTGAGTTTCTGGCAAATTTTGAAAAGGAGAAGGCCACCCATATTTCTAACCACATCCAAGAGTGAAAGAGAAGAAAGAGGTTGATCAAGGCATATATCCCTAATGAATATTTATTAGAGTGGATTTTGATAATTTGGTATCAGAGTGACAAAGTCCAACCATGATACAAGATTCCTCTTTTCAGCAGGCCCAATTTTGACTATTGAAACACTCGATTTGGACAAGGGAAAGTATATTTCTGAATTAAACCCCACATGTGCACATTTGATCAGGTCATCCATAAAGAAAAAAGGACAACCTTGGAAGGACATAAATAAAAGGATCCTTGACCTTATTTGGACATCACCATGGAGCATTCTTCTATTCACTTTTTTGGTTTGGCTTGCACAACTTTGAGGCGAGTTCGCAGAGATTGGTTGGCACAGGTCTAAAATTGCAAAGTTTGAAGCTCGCATCTCTATTTTTAGGGTTTTGGATATCATCCATAGGCATGTCATGGAGAAATTTCAACTGATGCCTTTGATCCATATGCATGACATATCTTCCATATGATTGGAATATAACAGTTTAAATTTTTAGTTAACTAAATATTTCACTAGTTAACCATAGAGTTCATCCATTGACCTCAGTAGGTAAGAATTGATCACAAGCTTCTGAATTTGGGTTTTGGATTATTGGCATTTTTGGACTCATCTCATGGATATCATTTAAATGATTTTTCTATCTAGGTTTATGGTTGCTGATATGGATCAGTGTACTGTGTTTCTCTAAATAATTCAATAAAAACCTAATAAGAAGAAGAATTTGAAATGGTTTTCCCTATATTGGTCTTTTCCCTAGTCTTTGACAAATCCTAGTGTCTCTATGTATGAATTGTTTTTCTTCTATTGTTCCTTTATGTTCTGTTGCATTGATGTTGATGTTTTTCTTTCTATATAATTGCATATGTTACTAAATAATGTTGTAATTTGGAATAATGACATCGTTCTATGGTGTAAATGTAACATGAAAATGCTGAAAAGTAATTAACAAAGCAAAGAACAATTTAGCCTTAAAGAAAAATTAGCATGGTATAAGAGTTAGGCTTAAGCAAAGTAATTGAATATCACCCCTAGGAAGTCACCATTAATGGAAGAAAGGGAAAATCGAGGAGACCTAAAATAATACTAGTGTTTGAAGGAAACCTTAGGCAATTTGTGTATTAGGGTTTGATGGAAATTATGAGAGTAGGGTTTGGGAGAAAACATGGTTTATGGAAAATATTTGATAAACAAAATTTATAAACTTGTGGTAGCGGCTACAACCACCCTCCAAAATTTTGGCTCGCATGGAAATTTTAGAGCCTAGTTTGGATCCTACGATTGATTATCCTTGTTCACTTGCTGGTAAGATGATGATTTTAAGCTCCCCTCCTTGATCTTAAGAGTTGTCTGTGTTCTCATATTTATTCAGCATGTGTCATATTTGGGCATAGGGGTTGTTGTTTGTCATGCAAAGGGAATGTTATTTTCCTTCAAGGTAATTGTGTGAGTATGAGTGGTCGTCATCACATAGACATGTTTCACTCTCACTTCACACACTCTTGTCACAAAGGTTTTGGCATCAAGAAAATTATGTCTTACGCATTCTGGATGGTCTGCGTTGTGTCACTAAGTGTCTGTGTATGTCTTATGCATTTAGGAACCAATAGGATTTACCATAAATGGGAAATCTAGGATGAGATCCATTTACAACAAGATGCTCCTTTACCGAATGTTGGCATGTACAAGATGGCTTTTATCGAGATGTAGGTGCAGGAACTATCAAATCAGGGAGTCACAAGACCAAGCTCTTCTCCTTGTGGCTCATTGATCGTGTTGGTGCCAAAGAAAAATTGCACCTAGAGAATGTGCATATATTATAGGGCATTGAACAAGATCACGGTGAAGAATCGAGACCCTCTCCCTCACATTGATGGATTGTTAGATTATTTGAAAAATGTTGTTTTTTTACAAAGCAGAATTTGCATAGTGGTTATCATCAGGTTATAATTGTAGAGCATGACGTTTAGAAGACTGAATTCAAAACCAAACAGGGTTGTTCGAATGGACGATGATGTCATTCATATTGTGTAATTCTCTAGCAACGTTTATGAGGGTAATGAATGATTTATGTAGACCTTTTCTTGATCATTTTGTTCTTGTATATCTTGATGATATTCTTGTGTACAGTAGGAAAGGGGATGAACATGTGTGTCATATAATGAAAGTGATTGATGTTTTGAAGATTGAGAAACTATATTTGAAACTGTCAAAGTGTGAGTTTGGGAAGAATTCTCTGATTTATTTAGGCCACATTGTCGGTAATGGAAAATTAAGGATAGATCCCTCTAATGTGGAGGTGATTATGAATTGGCTTGGGCCCACAAATTTTACAGAGGTTCGAAGTTTTCTAGGTGTGGTACTGTATTGGAGAATGCTCATTGTGAACTTCTCTGTGATCGTAGCCCCCTTACATGCCTTAACTAGTGTGAAGTGGGCCTTTCAGTGGGGAGAAAAACAACGAAAATTCTTTGACACAGTGAAAGAGAAGATCAGTACAACACCAGTTCTAGCCTTACTAGACCTTCAACAAAATTTTGAGATTGAAATACACGCCATCGGATATTCCATGGGCGATGTATTCATGCAGCAAAGAAAGTGTGTATGTTAGCATTCAGAGACTTTCTCCGAGGCTATTATGAGTTATCCTATGTATGACATGGAGTTGTACACCTCGGTCTATAGTGTAAAGAAGTGGAAACACTATCTAATCAGAAAGGATACCATCATCCACACAGATCATTATCCCTTGTAGTATCTTCAGTCATAGACCAAGCTTCAGCAAGCCGTCACTTCATATCGATGGGATTCCTTCAACACTTTCATTTGGTAATAAGATATAAGAAGGCTGCGAGCAACAATGTAGTAGATATGCTTTCTCTCCATCCTATTTTTGCATCTGTAGTTTTGAAAAATGTTTATTTATTGTTAGAATGTTATGTTGAACCATATGGTAATGAGAATGATTTTGGAGAAATATATGCAAAACTAACTCATGGATCGCAGGTGGACAATTATTACTTGTAGGGAAATATATTGTACCACCTTGGAAAATTGTGCATACCTAGTGATGAAAGGGTTTATGTAATGAGAGAGGCTCATGCCTCTCTGGTGTCTGGTCATTTTGGAATAGAGAAAACTTTATGTCATTTGCAGAGGTTTGATTTTTGGCCTCATATGGAAAACATCATGACTCAGTTTGTAAAGGGTTGTGTGTTGTGTTCTATTTCAAATCCATCTAATAGAAAACTTGGGCTCTACACACCACTCCCTATTCCGAGTCAACCATGGGAAAGTGTGTCCATGGACTTTGTAGGAGGTTTGCCTATGACTAGGAAAGTTCATGACTATTTATATGTTGTTGTGGATCAGCTTAGTAAAATGTGTAGTTTAATGCCTTGTCAGGTCACTACTGAGCAGAATACTTTTATTTTCTTTCAGGATGTTTGGGTCCATTTTGGGTTGCCCACATCTATTATGTCATATCAAGACTCTCACTTTCTAGGGCATTTTTGAACTATCTTGTGGAGAATGATGGAGACTAAGATGAAAAGAAGTACGAAATTTCATCCATAGATGGATGGACAAACAAAGGTTTTCAAGCGCACCATGGGACACTTGTTTCAAGGCTATTCAGGGAAACATACCAAGTTGTGGGATGAAAAATGTCCTTATGTGCAAGATGCATACAGTCGAGCAACAAATTCATCTACACAAAGCTCACCATTTGAGACATGTTTTGGCTATCTACCTAGAGATCCCTACTACATGGTCTTTGGGGAAGAGGAGGATAGAAATGGACGACATGATAGGGACAAAGCATGGAATTTCATTCAGCAGATACAGTTGATTCATCAGGCAGTGCATGAGCAATTGGGGAAGAGTTAAGCTCGATAGAAAGCTTGCCATCATAAGCACCGAGTTGACCGTCAGTTTCAAGTTGGGAACAAGGTATGGCTCCATATCACCAAGGATATAATGAAGAAGAAGTTGAGACCCATCTGATATGGTCCCTTCACCATATTGGAAAAGGTTGGAGACAATGATTTTCATCTTGACTTGCCTGCTTATATGCAGATGTACTTAGTGGTAAATGTAGAAAGCCTGAAGCTTTATGAACATCCATTGATTATGGATACCAAAGAGTTTTCACAGATTCCTAAAGTGGATGATCTTGCACTAGAGATCTAGATAAGTTGCCTGAAGATATCATTCTCGATAGGAAAACAAGAACTTCAGAATGGGGAGATGTAGGGTACATTCGTGTTGGCTTCAAAGGAATGCATCCGAGTAAATCTTGATGGATGGAGAAAGAGAAAGTGAGGTAGCAATTTCCTTACTTTCCAATTGACTGAAAAGGCATTTGGTGGTCCAACAACTCTTAGTGGGGAGATTTGATCCAGGAGGATCCTGGAATTAATCCAAGTGGATCTTCATAAAAGTATCAGTGGCATGGCAAAAGGATCAAAAATCAAATTGGGATAGTCTAGATTAAACTAGCATCAGATCGAAGTGCTTGTCATAATGATTCCAATGGTGCAAACAAAACTAGAATCCGAGTCCAAATGATGAAGTTAGAGCAAGTTAAATTTTGATTTTGACTTGTTCAGGTGGCAGAGAAGATGACATGGAAAAAGTCTCAGCGAATCAGGGAGTGCCACATGGCAGGTTGCCGCTGGTTCTTGCATATCACCTATTGATGCAACAAAAATAAGAATGTTAAGAATCAATGCAGACAAGGTCCTGGTTGTGATTGTGATATCGCATACCGCAGGTCAGAGGTGGAACAAGTATATGAATTCGCCCCAACGGAGTCTAGTTGTGATGCACTATATATCGCAAGCGTAGTTTGTAGGATGGGAGTGGTAGCATGGAGTGTCACACCAGCCCACACTGATTGTGAGTTGTTGGGAGGATCCAGACCTGATATGTTATATGTTGTGTTTTATAAATCTCGGTAGGTTTACCATATCACAGAGTGTTGAAGTTTGGTTGATACGCCGATGGGTTCCACACCGATTGTGATTTGTGTGGAGGAGTCAGATGCGATATATTATATATTATGTTCTATAATCTGGGGGGTCCATATATCACAGAAGTGTATATTATATTGGCTTTGGATTGTCCGCCGATAGTTAAAAGCATCGATAGACATGTCGCGGAGACTTAAACATGGTTAATGGGTTTTCTATGTTTAAACAAGATTTCACTATTGTTACAAGGTTGTTTCCATATAACCTTCTGACTTGATCCTACCTGCCTAAATTTGTTTATTATGTTAAAACTACCCTAGCTTTGAGCGACGTTTCCATGCTTATATACATGACTATTGTGTCAGAAAAAGGTAGGGAGAGTCAGCAGATAGTTCAGAAGCATGCGCATGCAGTAGAACCTGACCCTACCAATAGGTCGAACCTTACCTTCAGCCACAGGGAGGTTCTGAGAGGTTGTAGAATGACCGATTATTCAAATTAGGATTTTGGATAGGCATTTTTGCATTATTTTTCACTAACAGTTCAGTGGTACTGTCTGCTTCTAAAGCGGGCTCTCAATTCTCTACCCATGTTTCAGCTCGGAGCTGTAAGGGTTATAATTTCTTGTTGCTTGTACTTTTATCTCCTTTATGCCATTAATTAAATGAAGGCTTCTGCACTATTGAGCAGGGCCTGAAGACGTAGTCGAAATTGGATGAACTCCATAATCAAATCATCATGTCATGGTTTTTGAATTCTTCTAATTATTTTTGCATTGTTTACGTGCTTTTAAGCTCCATGGTTAATTAACTCTGTTATATGCAATTCTGATGCATCTGTAAGTAAAAGATCTTGGATCAAGTTAGGTATCAGAGCATGTCTTTGTAGATGTGAAGTGCATGAGTTTATGCTAACCTAGAACAAGCTATGAAGAGGGGAAGGAATGCTTAAGTCCTTTGATCCTAAAGTAGGACATGCATAGCGAAGAAGAAACATGGCCAATGAAGATGCTCATTTCGAAGAGGAACATAATTTCTACAAGGTATTCTACAATGTGGCAGGGAATGTAAACAAGATGTTCGTAGAGTATGAGAAGGTGATTGGGCATGAGAAGAAGGATGTCAATGACCATGGGTTAGAAAATCATGAAGATGGTGGAGAGGAGCCTCCTCCCTCTCCTTCTTCAAGTAACCATTCTCCTCACTCTCATTGAAATTATAAGCATACATCTAAGAAACCATTCTTCAAGTTAGATGTAAATTTTGACATGCGCATGTACAATGGAGAGGGTAGTGCAGAAAATCTTAGTAAATGGATAAGACAGATAGAGGTTTAGTGTTGGATCAACCAGATTGAATAAGATGAGGTGAAAGTCCAGTTAGCAACAATTTGGCTGAGTGACACTTCTCTCGTTTGGTGGGAGAGCAAGTTGCAGAATCTAGAAAATCTTGTAGTTTCACAAGCTAATGCAATTTTCTAAAGCAAGAGACAATAATCTACTTCTATATCTATAGTAGAATCCCATAAACATCGAGAAAACAATAATCAATAGAGGACAAGAATCAAAGGAACATAACACAATAAATATCCGAGGAAAGCCACAACTCAAAATCCCAATATTTGTTCTGTATTAATTTGGAAAATCAAGATGAAATTACAATGCTTTTTCTCTCTAGAATAATCCCAGCACTCAACAAATTCAATCTCCAACTCATAATAAATCTCAAGGTAAAATCTTAGCCTCTTCACAAGCTCTCCAAGTCTCTATTCCAATGTGTAATTCCTATCGAGGATACCTTGTATTTAAAGTGAAATAAAGACTCTAAAAATAATGCAATCCCTTAAGGATTAGTTCTTGATTTCATGCGCTATTAGTGAAACTCAAAAAAATCTAAAACAAATATTACACTATCCCTACACTATAGTCTCAACTGGGTCTTTCTCATAATCGACATGCATGAGTTTCTGATGAGAAAATATTCAGTTAAATAGAGTAACAGTGGTGGAGTTCATTAGTGTCACCACTTGCTGTTAACTCACTATTACTTCTCTCAATTAGTTTGAGAAGTAATTTGAACTAATCATGAAATTGAGTCTTCTATTTTACAACTCACAATTAACTCACACTGGACTCCTACAAAGTAGGGACAACATATACATGACTTCCAAAAGACTTCCAACTTGAATTTCCTATGTTAAGTAAGTTTAATAACTTAATTTAACTATTGTAGAATTGAGACTTCTGTGATTCATCATAGTTATACGAAGAGCTTCGGCGTAAATAACATGAAAGAGACCTTTGTCGACGCGTTTCGAACCAACTAGTGTGGTTCATCGTCAGGACAAGTTGAAGATCAGATCCAGCTTAGCACGTTTAAATAGTGTATGCAGAGACTCCAACGGCTATATTGCCAACGACTAATTTTGACCTAATGACCCAAGTCAGACCAAGGTCTCTTTCATGTGATTTACGCCGAAGCTCTTCGTATAATTAATTTAACTATTTTAAGTTGCTATGAGAACATAATTCTAATTTAATTCATAGCTTAATTTAAGGCCAAATTAAACTGGAATTTCTTGTTTCCATTTCTCAACGTTCCCTCTCAAAAAGAAAGGAATTATCAACTTACCTGATCCTGTCTCTGTGAAACTCAAATTTACATCTTGACAATGCCTTTTTCAAGATGTCAGCATCTTTCTCCTCCACGGGAATGTAATCTAGCAACATGATCTGCCTCAATACACAATCTTTGAGATGATGATACTAGATGTCAATATCCTTGGAAAGATCATGAAAGACTGGATTTCCAGAGAGTTTGATACAACTATGATTATCACAATAAATCATTGTCGGATCCATCTACTAACCAAACAAACTAACCACGATCTTCCTCATCTAGACAGCCTCACATGCTTCCTGACTTGTAGCTATGTGCTTTGCCTCTGCCAAACTGAGTGCAACTGATCTTTGCTTACTTTTGTACCAAGAAACCGTCGTTGACCCAATACAAAAGATTTTTCCTAATGAGATCATCTACATAAAGTACAATGATCAAAAACTTACCTTTCACCACTATGTGATATAGGTTCACATCCTCTTCACTCTTCATGAAGCCTAAGACATCCTGTCCTCAAGTCTTGAGACCACATCCCAAACATTGTTTCGAACTATGGAATCATACTCCTCCACCATCACATCAACCCAAACTGGCTAATGCACTTCTTCCTAAAAGTAAGATTCTGTTGTCACAACACATGCACCCATAGGTGCCATGTATCCAATATACCTCTCTGGTGACCTCCTTTGTCTACATTGAGAAGAGTATGCTCCCACATTCTCTCATGCACCATCCAACAATCTGTCAGCCTCTCTAGTGTGCTTTCTTCCCTCTTTGGAAGACTCTTCCTAAGTGGATGTCTCTACTCTCCGGACCTTTTCATGTGGTTTTTCCACATCAATCTAGGGCTCCTCAACGTTAGGAGCTAAAATCTCCTCATTTTCATGTATCTAAATCTCCCTCCTAAGAGATATTTGCATGGCGTTCTCCTCATCAAACTTGATATCCCTACGAACCACTGTCATCCAACTAGTTGGCATGTACATCCAATAGTTGTGGTCTCTATTAGTGTACCCCACAAGATATCAAACTTTTTTGTTGGCTCAATATTCTTCCACGCATCTTTGGTCACATGGCAATAAACCGATGACCCAAAAATCCTAAAGTGACCAACATCTAGACTCTTACTAGCATAAGCCTCCTCTAGAGTCTTCATCTCAAGTATCCAATGTGGGTTATGGTTCTGAACATAAACCGATGTATTGCATTCCTCATCCCATAATTGTGGTAGTAGGCCTTGATCATGCAACATCTCCCTTGTTTCCCCTACTATGCTCATGTTCTTCCTCTCAGGAACCTGTTGATGCCTCGAAAATCGTTGCATCGACATTGGGGGAAACCTCCCGGTCCGGACCTTAGTGCAACTCCTTTTCCGTTTGGTGTAGTGGCTCTGACTGGGGATAATGGGACCAGTTTCCCAGCAATAGATAAATGGGATGAATGAATACTTTGTAGCTAACAGTAGCGATAGGTGAATGACTAAAACTATTGACAGAAATGTAAATAAATAAAACTATCCCGGGAATCTAATTGAACTTCTAAAGCGTAGCTTTTGATGTTCTATATCCCAAAAATACAATTATATAGATAACCGCATTCTCAAAACACAGATATTAAATCATTCAAGATTATTGTACTTAAATAGTTAAATACAGTGATTAAAGCAATACTACAAAACTTTAAAGGTTCATACCATTAATGCATACATGATTGAAAAATAAGGCATATCATTTGAACATCCAATAGTGGTATGAACAAGATTTCCTGTTGTTACGCATGCATACAGCTAATGATAGCAGAAAATGATTACACAGTGAAATCAAATACACAGAATGATTTCAAACAAAGGATAAAAATACCATTTGATTTGCAAGCCAGTCCCGATATGAATCTCTATGTATGACTTCTACTTCAACGCATAACAATCTTTGCATCAACGACAATAGTGCACAATTGAATCAAGAAACTTCTTCGTTAAAGTAAAAGCAGGTGGTCGAGTTTCATAAAAGAATAGAGACTGAAGCACAGTAGTGCAAACTTCAGTCTGTTAAGTCTTATACAAAATTTTACGACCCTTTCTAAATGCATGAAAGGGTCTATAAATACTATGCTAATCTAAAATATCTATCAAAACAGAAAAGCTAACTAAGCTGATGTCAATTAATTCTTGTTCCTATTTTGTTGGCGATCGGAGGAGCTGGACGAGGAATCACTCTGTCAGCTGCTTTCCCTTGTACCTGAGTTGATTGATAGCGAGCATTGGCTCAACTTCAGGAGGTTTGTTGAGCCTGGAACTGAGCTGGACAGCATAGGTGGAGTCCAGGATCTCGGGGATCATGTATTGCACGGCATCGGTTAGGCACTTGAGAGCAGATCTTTGTTGATGCGGCTTGATTAGAAACCGCCAATATGCATCCATGTCTAAAGAGTTAACCGCGGTAATAAACCTTGCTCTGTTCTCTAAATCAGGGTGGCATGTTTGTTCCAATGTATATGCACTAGTAATCTTGCCAGGCATGCATTGGGAAGTAATATTGGCCAAATATAGAGTATCATTTACTAGATCGACCAAATTACCAGCGGTTAATGTACATCTTGATGCTGCTCTTTCTGCCTTTAATATTTGTGTCTGCCATTCTGTAAACAATATATTTTTATGGACTTCCAATATCCGAGGTAAATTGGCTTG